>PVJH01001198.1:0-227578 GCA_004026705.1 Nesogale talazaci | reverse complement strand
AGGTTCTCTGCTTCCACAGACACAGACAGTCTCGGACACCCACTGGGGCACTTCCACCCTGTCCTACAGAGCCACTACCCGTCAGACCCGACTCGACGGCAGTGAGTTCTTTTGTTTTGTTTCGCAGGGGGAGGGAGGAAAAGGGCCGGGGGAGATAGAGAATAAACGTGCCCGGATGGAGAATGATTGTTTCCGTAAGTATAACCTGAGATGCGTAACCTAAGGTCTTGGGCTGAGACCTGAAGAATGAGGAAGAAGGAGTCATGTAAAATATCATAGGCAGAAGTCCTCAAGCGGAGACTCTAAGTAAACGTGCCACGGTATAAAAGTGGATAGACTAGAATGAGATTTGGGTGCCAAGTACCAGAGCTAGGGCGTGTAAGACCTTACAGTCCATAGTACAAAGTTTGGATTTTCTCTCTGCAAACATAATGAGAAGCCAGGAAAATGTTTTAAGCTGCGGATGAAGATAAACCTACTTAAGCCGTGTAAAGAATTACTCACTGTTGGTGGTGTGTGGAAATGGATTGGAAGGAGAAAAAAACACACACACACACACACACAGGAAAAAAAGCTCACATCAATCTGATGTCATCGTTGTTTATGTAAGAAATGATGATGGTTTGGCTAAGTTGATGGAAAAGGAGAGGACAAAGGAAGGCAGATCATAGACACCATTCGGAGACAAGCCTCACAAGACTTAGGAATAGAATGAACGAGGAGGTGGAGAGCTGCAGAAGAGGGAAGAATGGCAGCTGGGCAGGAGTCTGGCTGGACTGATGGTGCCAGTTTCTTCATGGGGGAAACAGAAGGAAGAACAGATTTTGGCAGGGGTGGGGAAGTGGAGGTGAAGAATTCAGTTTGGGGCACAGTAACTTAAATGCCAACTGAGGACACATTCAGCAGGCAGCTATACATGAGAAAGGAGAGTCTAAAGATATACATTTTAGAATCATTAACAAAGAGGGTATATATAGACTAGATGATATTAGACAGGCAAACATTTTTTCAGAAAAGAAATAGGAGCCTAAGAACAAGCTCTGAGGAATCCCAACATTTATGACGTGCCCTAGTTTCTTAATACTGTTTAGCTTCTTAGTACAGAAATACTACAAATGGGTGGGCATACCTGACCTCATCTGACCTCCTTCTTTTCTTTTTTTTAGTAGTTCCTTGATATAACATTCACATATCATATACTTCTATAGTTAAAAAAGTTGCATATACATAATCACGATCAGTTCTAGTGCTTCTCCACCCTCCTTCATTCATTGCTTCCTCTCCAATTCCCATCTCCTTCCCCAACTCTGTCTCAGATAAACCATTGCATTAATCATTGCCTCTGTGCACCCACTCCTTCCAAATTTCATAAATTGGGAAACCTAACAAAACAATAAGAAACATAAGCAAAATATCAAGAAAATAATAATCATGAAAATATGATTAAAATCAAAATAAAGAGTAAGAAAATGAGACAGCAAATTAAAAAAGCTAGAGAATAAATTTCTTTTGCGGAACAAGCGAGAATAAGCTTAGAAAAAATTCAGGTTGAATCAAGAGCGTGGTCATCTGACCAGGTATCATGTTATACTGTAGTTTAGTCCACCATGATCAAGTTTCAAATAATCTGTCTGATGGTAAAGCTGTCTGAGTCCTCTGCCTGTGGTCAGAGGGATCTGCCTGAGGATTAATCTGACTAGATACCCTGAAAGTAGATTTTGAGCTCCGACTGTCCTCCTTAGTCTTCTACAAAATGGGTGTTCACAATTTAAGCTCTGACACTTTTCCATTCATTGTTTTTGGATTTTATCATCATCATCATCATCATCATCATCATCATCATTTCTGAATCACACAGGTGCTTGTGCTTCTATGGTGTAGACTTAGTCGATGCCTCACTTAGATCATCACTTGTTTGAAAACAAGCCTTCAAGACCCCAGATAATATTCCAATTGCTAACAGGGGAACAACTGCTTTCTTCACCACACTTTGATGTAGCACTCTTCCCCCCCTCCCCCATAATTTTATTGGGGACTCTTACAGCTCTTATAGCATTCAGTACATCATTTCTATCAAGCACATTTGTACACATGTTGCCATCTTCATTTCCAAATATTTTCTACATGAGCCCTTGGTATAAGCTCCTCTTTCCCCATCCCTTTTTAAAAAAATCATTTCACTGGGGACTCACACCACTCTCATCATGATGAACACACACATTAATTGTATGCATACCACATTTGCACACCTGTTGCCATCATCACCCCTGAAACATCCTCCCTCCACTTAGGCCCCCAGTACCAGCCCCCCTGTCCCCCTTTCTCCCCCACCCCCTCCCCTTAATAATTTACACATTGTTATTACTTTTTCATATCGTCCTCAGTCTAATGTGTCCCTTCACTCACTTCCTGCTGTCCATACTCCAGCGAGATCATATGTAGATCCCTGCAATTGGTTACCCCCTTCCACTCCACCCTCCCTCCACCCTCCTGATCTCACCACACCCATCACTGGTTCTGAAGGGATCATCTGTCCTGAATTCCCCATGTTTCCGACTCCAGTGTACATCCCCTGGTCTAGCTGGGTTTGCAAGGTAGAACTGGGATCATGATAGTGGGTGGGAGGAAGCATTTGGGAGCTAGAGGAAAGTTGCACACCTCATTGTTGCCACACTGTACTGGCTTCTCTCCTCCCTGCGACCCCTCTGTGAGGGGTGCTGGACGTTGCACTCTTATCTTCAGTGATCTCTTCATGAAGCAGGGCCATTTTATAAGAACTGACCATTTTTGGATTGGAGCTAGAATTAAGTGGGAGGTAGAATCCATTTGTTTGTCCACAGGTTATGAACTACTCTGATTTCCTTTGGAGGTTATATTATGATGAAAACAAAAACAAAACAAAATAAGCACAAAACAACTAACAAACAACCCCCTCTTAAAAAATCATAAGAGAAACATAAAAGGAAAACATTGTTGATTATTCTCCTTGGGTTTAAGGAGATTGCATTGACAACTTCAATAATTTATTCAATGGCATAGAATTTAAGGTTGTTGCTATGAAGAGGTTAGGGGAAGTATGGCCACCTGTGAGCTGCAATTCATGAGCTTTTGCTTTGTACAGATTGATTTCGTAATTGTTTGAGTTCTGTTTACATTGAAGATTTTGTTTTAATTATGTTGAAGTGTACCCCACACTGGAAGTTGTTTTTGGTCTTCATCAATAAGTGGTCTTCACTTGCAGAAAACAAGGTAGTGTTGTTTGCATATTAATTATTTTTTCTCTAATCCTGATGCCAAGGTATTTTTCATACAGTCCAGCTTCTCAGATTATTTCATCTGTATACAGATTGCATGAGTATGGTAAAAAGATATATTTCTGAGACACCCTGTTACCAATTTTAAAGTGTGCAGTATCCCCTTGTTTTGCTTGAATGAGTGACTCCATCGTGATTTATACATGCATTCCACATGAGGACACTTAAACTGTTTTGGAATTCCCATTCTTCCCAACTTTATTAAGACTGTGTTAAGATCTACATGATAGAATACCTTTCCATAGCCAGTTAAAGTTCATTCTGGTATTCTTTGCTTTTAGCCAAGATCCTGCTGGTGTAAGCAATAATCACTTTCTTTCTATGTCCTGTTCTAAATCTAGCTGGAAACTCCTTTTGTTGAGTGGAGGCAATAGTTTTTGAATTATCCTTCACAAAATTTCATTTGCATGGGATATTAATAATATCGATAGATCATTTCCACCTTTGGTTGGGCCACCTCTTTTTTGAATGGGCACACATATGGCTATCTTCCAGTCAGTTGGTCAAGTAATCTCCCAAGTTCTTGACACAGATGAGCAAGTGCTTCCAGGGTTGCTTCCATTCATTGAAGCATTTCAATTGGTGTCCAGGCAATTTGTCTTGCCTTGTTTTTCCATCAGTGCCTTCAGGGAAGTTTGGATTTAGTTTCTTCAATACCGTTTGTTCTTGATCATACTCTACTCCTCAAATGGTTGCATGTTTACTAGTTCATATTGGTAGAGTGACTCTGTCTATTTCTTCCATCTTCTTTGGTGCATCCTGAGTCATTTATTTGGCTTACAACATAGGTTCTCAAACTTATTTGCCTTACCGCCCCCTTAAAAATTACTCAGCACCTTCTTCATAATTAAAACCTTTTCTACTTTAGACTATCATCTAGTATCAAGTGCAGGTGTCCGCATTTTCAGCCCCTCTGGATCATTCCAGTTTCCTCAAGGGGGCATTATTGCCCATTTTGGGAAATACTGGTCTACAGAATCCTTTACTATTACAACTTTCAGACGGACGTTTTCCCTCAGTTCTTTCATCTTGAAAAGTGCTGAGACTGTTCTTCTCTTTTGGTTTCCTAACTCCAGAGCTCTTCATGTCACTCTATGAGATCTACTCAGCTCTTTTACTTTAATTTTTACATTTCTTTTAGCTGCTGTAAATTCAAGAACAAATTTTCAGAATCTCTCCTGACATTCATTTTGGTCTTTATCCCATCCCTTTTCTGTCTTTCTAACGACAATTTGCTTTTGTCATGTATGATGCTTTTGATGTCATCCCACAATTCTTGTCGTTTAATCTACTTTTGAGATGCTTTCTACATTCAGGTGGGATATACTCAAGATCTTACTTTGGCCATTGTGGATTTGTTTTAATTTTCTTCAGCTTCAACTTGAGCTTGTTTATGAGCAATTGATGGTCTGTAGTCTTTGTTCTGATGAAAGTTTCCCTTGATCTCCTTCCAGAGATATAGCAGTTTTATTCCTATGTATTCCATGTTGCATGTGCAGTCATGGTTTATGTTATTGAAAAAAAGCTTTTCTAATGAAAGATCATTGGCCTTTCAAAATTCTACTCTGTCATCCCCAGCATCTTTGTATCCCCAGGTCATATTCGCAAACAACTGATCCTTCTTTCATTACTATCAATAGAGATAGTAATAATTATTACAGGCATGTTAATAATGGCATCACAGCAGTGCTACATAATTACATTCAGTTTATAGTGTCAGTGAGAAGAATACTTTATTTTATGTCAAATTAAGTTTCATTTTCATCAAGTTTCTGTGATTTCTTTGTGTGAACTCTCAGAATCACGAAGGTCTGAGCTTTGGATGAAATTTTTCTAGAGGTTCTCTTTTCTCTAATTGAGTTGCTCGACGAATGATGAATTGTAATCTACAGTTCATGGCCTCCCTCCCATCCCCCGCTCTCACAGCCGTCCCCCTTTCATTAGAGTTCTCAGCTGGTCTTGGTAGACTCCTCATCCTTTACTCATCCAGTGGCCTGCTAATATATGTTGGGTAACTTGCTGGCCTAAATTGTTTGAATTCAGTTGCTTGGAAGATGGAGTTCTTATCTCTTCCCTCAAAGTTTTCTGGATGAAATGGAAAATATTAAGCATATAACCTGCCAGAATCCCAAAAAGAAACCTTATTTTGGAATTAGATTCCTGCTCTAGTTCTCCATGGCTCCTGGAAACAGCCAGTTCATGTAGCTGTTCATGGGACCACCCTGAAGAACTTTTTTCAATGAGTATCCAGTCACTTCTATGCCCTGCAAATGAATTGCCCAGCCATGTCTGTGAATGTCATTGCTATGTTCTAGAATTTTAATAGATAAGCTATGGGGAAATCTATTAGACATCTGGATACTTAAGAATCCTTTGAAAATTGATCATTCACGTGTGGGATCTACTGACACGCTCTATTAACTATCCAACTTCCTTCCTCTTTCTTCCACTGATTATACTAGCAAATGGAGTTTGCTGAACAGAGGTTTTAAGAAATGTTATATTTTCTTCCAAAAAGTGCCACTTTTTATTTTAATCATGCAATTTATATTTGCAATTTATTTAAACTTAATTTGAAATGAATGAAATAATCTAATTAGTAAGGAGAAACTAATTTCCCAGAGACTTCAAAATAGTAAACAAAGGATTGCTTGTTGAAAGCATAAGGTCCTATTACTTGTAGCCTATTATGGATAGGCTTTGTTTTTCAAGGGAAGACCAAATTAACTATTGGGTGAGTGTATCTGTATAGTGAGTTCTCAGATAGTGAATTTCAACTCTGGATTCAGAAATTTCACTGGTTCTCCGCACATCCTTCCAAATGTGAAGTGTCAAAGTGAGGCGAGGACATTTGCACTCATCAGTTTTGTAGCTGTGTAAAAGATTTTGTAAAAGTTCTGTTTGCTTATCTTCTATTATCAGCAGCATTAAACATTGACTATTTTTACATTGACTTCTTTCGTTTTTTCTAGTGTATCTTTTCCCTTCACATCTCATTTTTTTTTCATTCAAACAGCATAATTAGACAACTGAAATTTTCTTTTTTTAAAATGAAACCCACACCGTTAGCCTAACTTAAGTCAGTTGAAATGGTTCAATCTTGAATTTAATTTGAGAGACTATCTGAAACATGGAAACTTGCCTTGTTCTATCTTTGATACTGATTTACATAACTTCTCTTGAGATTAAATAGCTTGTGTGGGTTGATTATTGAGGCTTTCCACTGTCCATATCTGGAATGTCTTTTTTCTATCACAGCAAATTCAAGAAGTGTTCAAGTATCACTTTAATAGTTTCAAATCTTCTGTGTGGTGATATAAAGCCTTTAAATATCAATGTAAACAAGGACTCAACCTATCTAAGATAAAAATGCTCTTATTAGATTTTCAAAACTGAACTCTTCTGGAGTGATGCATTTTTATCCAATTCTGGGTATAATTTAAAGAGACAAAGAATTTCTTGGAATAGTTCCTTGAAAATCAACTAAAAAATAGATTAGAAACTAAAGCACAATGCAGGCTACAGGCTCATACTGTGTAGTTTCTCTAATGATCCCTCAACTTTTAAAATTTGTTGGACATAAAAGCGGTGCTAATCTGATTAGTAACTGTGATTGAGTAAATCTACTGTAAAAATGGACTCTGCTCTGGTTTTTAACATGATACCATGAACGTCACTTGAGAACTGCCTCTGTGGAACATAAAAGTCTCTTTGATGAAATATTTATTCCATGATTTTAAAACACACACACATATTCATGCACGTGTGTGTGTGTGTGAGATTTATGTCTTTTTTCAAAAGTAGTTGCTAAGTTTACTCCCTGGAAAAAAAACATAAACAAGGTTGCCAGAAGTAAAGTCCCAAGGTTTTCTAGTGCTCTCTTTACCTTGCATTCTGACCGTCTCTCTGTCCTGATGGGTGGGTAGATAGGCAGGGTGAGGAGGTGAGAGAGAGAGAGAGAGAGAGAGAGAGAGAGAGAGAGAGAGAGAGATGAGTGGAAATATGAGGACTATGGTGTATAGGCATTTTACATATGGTGCCTCTTTTAATTAGAAGACTAAGAAGCTTGGAAAGCTCTGTGACATTGAAAAAAGTGAGTCAACCATATTATGAGACCTTGGAAATATTCCTCAGGCCTCTTATCTAGGCTGTCGCATATTTTATCTGTCACTTTAGCAGTTACTGATCCTTCTTTTAAAGCAGAGAAGTTAGTTTCTTGGCATCCAAACACCCTGCAGTTAGAGTTCTTGTAAAATGCCAGAAATCTCCCCTCGTACCCCTGGGCAGTCTAAGTAAAGCCCAGAGACATGTCAGCACTGCTTATGAATGTATTTAATAGATAAAAAGGAGGTCATTTTCAAATTGCTAGTATGAATGAAAACATATCAAGAAAGGAAAAAAATTAAGAAAGTAAAATGTAATTGCTTAATTCATTATTATTCTACCTGGTAAACGGAACTTTACATTTTTACCATGGTAGGTATTGGTTGAAATTTCAAATCAGGAGGCCTTATTTTGATATTAAAAAATCAATCCAGTAAACACTTTGTTTATAAATGAAATGACTTTGCTTATATGGTGCTTTGCACAAGAACTTTATTACTAACAATACCACAAGCTATGAGTGCAGGCATCATGTGAAAACGTGTTGTAATCGATGTGATCGGAGTAACTGGCTGAATGAAGGAAGGGAGTTCAGGTTTTATTTAGATTTGACAGTTTGGACTTTACTTCATAGGAATATTTGAAAGAATTGACCACGCTTGGTACCCTTTTAAGGGTTTGTTTTGTTTTTGGGCATCATTGCTCTCCGGTGGTGGGAGTAGGAGGCCCAGCTCCACTGCTGGAATTGAACCTCCGTCCCAGTGGGCCGCAGTCCCGCGCACAACCACTACACCACTGGGGCTCAGCCCCTTTTAAGGGTTTTTGGCCTCACATAATTTGGTTTTTGAAGGAGTCCTCCATCTTCCTAGAAACAGATGTGTATGAAATGCTTTAGAAAGAAGCTTCCCAACATCCTCTTTCAGAAGGGTCACAGGGAGGAGACGAGCCTGTCAAGGAACAGTGTGGGAGCGATGAAATATGCAACATTCCTCTAGTTCTTAAATGCTTCCTCCCCCCATTACCATATTCCCAATTCTACCTGACAAATTTGGCTAGACCAGGGGATGTACACTGGTACGGATAGGATCTGGAAGCATGGGGAATTCAGGAGAGATGACCCCTTCAGGACTTGTAGTGAGAGTGGTGGTACCGAGAGGGTGGAGGGAAGGTGGGGTAGAAAGGGGGAATCAATTTCAGGGATCTACATATTACCTCCTCCTTGGGGTACGGACAGTAGGGAAGTGGGCGAAGGGACACATCGGACAGTGTACGATATGACAAAAATAATGATAATTTGTAAATTATTAAGGGTTCATGAGGGAGGGGTAGTAGGGAGGGAGGGGAGATATGAGGAGCGGATGCCAGGAGGCTAAGTGGAGGGAGGATGTTTCGAGAATGATGATGGCAACAAATGTACAAATGTGGTCTGTATACAATAGATGTATGTATTGATCATGATAAGAATTATATGAGCCCCAATTAAAATGATTATTTTAAAAAGAGAAATACACCTAAACATTTAAAAAAAAGAAAGAAAGTAGCTTCCCTCTAAGCTTGAATTTTAGATGCATTGGTTAATTTTGAAACCAATTATTCCTACAGCTTTTAATTCACAATAATCATGTATGGTTGGTTTCTCTTCTACTTTACTCTTATGGATCTATAGGAGAAGCCAGTCCTGGGAGGACTAGATAGAAAGTGGAACAAAAATTTTCATCAATGAGGGGGTGGGACAAAAGACTGACCATCTAATCACTGAGTTTCATGTAGGAGGAGAACTTAAACTCAAGCACCAAACGCACTGCCATGGAGTCAATGCCGACCCACACCATTCTGATACAACTGAGAAAACCTGTCCCTGTGGGTTTCTGAGATTGTAAATCTTTATGGGAGTAAGAAGCCTCCTATTTTCTCCTGTGCAGCTCCTGGTGGTTTTTTTTTTTTTTTTCCTGGTGGTTTTGAACTGCTGACCTTGCAGCTTGCAAACCTACCCAGAACCTACTATGCTACCGTTGGCTCCAGGGGGGAAACAGGGCTCAGGCAAGCAGAATGTCACCACTCTAAAAGTTTAATTATCCAAAGTTAGAATCTCCATTGGGTCATTAATAATCTTGAAGGTAAAGTCCAAGCTCCCATTGTAAGATCCTTGTATATTTTTATCTTTCCATTTTAACTATGACTAACCAGGCCTATTCATCTTATTCTCCTGTTTTCTCATTAATACCTTGGACACTTTTGTTTGTTTGTTTCCTGAGGCCAGATAGATCCAAGAAATAGATCTATGCTTTCATTAACCAAAGAAATTCAATCTGCTTTCCTCCAGGAAAAGGAAATTTTCCTGTTAAAGGTGACACTAATAACCTTTACAAAACGAATTAAATGGCACATATCACATTTTTGTGGGGGTCATTTGGGGCATATAGCTGGTGCTATTGTTTAAATAAAAATTGTGAACTTTATTTTCCAAATGCCTTAGTTCAAGTCAAATGTGTGAACTTAGACACATTAGACAATCTTTCTTCATCTCAGTTTCACATTTGGGGTCAAGAAGATAGGCCATCTGATGGCATTCAGCAGGAAAACACCTGTGAGGCTACTTCACCAAATAACTACTGATCATTGTGCTGTTGTCAGCTGTGACACTTTCAATGGCCGTGAACTTTTGGGCATCCTCAGGAGCTGACTCCAATCCAGGAAGTGGATTTTCTGGGACAAGGGTTTGACTATTTTCAAGCCTCTTGATACAAACTATCAAACTGTTCTCCAAAAAAGATGATACTGATTTAAGATCACAAAGTATGTGAGGGAAATTTCCACTCCACAATACGAATACAGTACTATTATACCTTTGAATCTCTCCTAAATAAAAGTAAAGCATGATACCACTTATGGCCTTAGTTTTTATTACCTTCATTATTAAATAGATTGATTCTTTTCCCCTCCATGAATTTATTTTTTTTGCAAAATGCTCTTGTCTTTGTTCTAGTCTTTTCAAGGGTTTATCATGTTACTTTTAGGAAACTTTTATTTATTGAGTCTTTATTATACTTTTTACAAATGTTCCTTCCTTTTACTTCTATTTTTCCTTTGTATAAAAAGTCTAAACTCTGTGAAGTGAGATCTGTTGATTTTTTTCCTGATCATGTCATGGAAACTCCACGACCATTCTTACTATTTATGAAACCCACTGCTGCTTTAACTATGTCCTGAATAATGTAGTAAGTAGAGTTGTTTACTCACCAGTTTTAAACACTCGCAGCTACTTGGGTGAACTTAAAAAGCTACTTACTTGTGCTGCAATTGAAATTAACATCAGTACTTGCACTGAAAAATTTAAATCAAATATAACGTACCAATGAACCAATTATGAACCCAGTCTATATTGATATATTGTAATCTGTTAGACACTTTCTGACTGAATTCACTCTTCAGGCTCAATTTTCTGATCAAGATTAGACAGGGTCTACAAGGTGAGCCAGAACTCTAAGGGGGTACACACACCAAGAACAATCACTTGCTTAAGATCAAACAGGCAGTATTTGACCAAGGACTGAGTTCAGCAGATGGGAAGGGCTTGGAAAGAAGGAGGAATGGGAAACGCAGGGAGGAAGTGATATTACCTTGTGGGGGTTGCAATACATGGCAGGAAACAAAAAAAATGTATGAACTGTAGGAAGGAAAAGTAGTATGTTCTGTAACTCTTCATCCAATTTACAATAAAAAGGTTGAAACAAAACATTTCTTATTAGCATCCATTCATTACTTCTATTTTTTTAATTCTGAAATGTAGCATGATGGGTCTTAGTGTCCTTTTCTCATGTATAAAGACCAAAATCGTGGGATAAGAGTCGTCTCTTCAAAGTTGTACAACTAGTAGATAGCAGAGTTTGGGCGTGGACCCAGGTCTTCTTATTTTAAATCCTTGCTTTTTCCACTATGCTACTTTGGAAAAACATATGAGAGGTATCCCTCAAGCCTGAAAAAGGCTGCATTGGGTGGAACTTTCATAGTACACATTTTTTTCTGCCAGGTGAGCATCCAGAAACTCACACTGAGTTAGTGCACCCAGTGGTGTTGCCTGGGAAAGTTCTCTCTGGTCACAGTGAATTTTTTTTTTTTTGGTAAGAGCAGTTTCACTGAAACTTTTTTTCTTTATTTTGTCAAGGCCGGTTTCAGAGAAGAGTGTGCAGCTGGGAAATTGTATTTCCTGCTCAAGAAAAATTCTGCAGAAACTGTTGTGATGTTGAACACAGCTTAAAAGGATAGCACTAGGGGAAAAACTCAAGTGAGTGGTTTTCTCATGTTAACAAAGGTGAAATGATAATTGATGACAAACTTCATTCTAGATGTCACAAAATTTGTGCATTTGTGCTCAAATGCAAACAATGGATCATTGAGGAGATGGGAAAGGTATCTGGACTATCTTGGAGCTCCGTTCAGAGAATTTTACTTGAAGATTTGGGAATGAGAAGGGTTGTGTAAAATTTATGCCTTGGGTTCTGACCAACCAGGAAAAACAGCATTGACTGGAAACATGCGGTGCTTTGAAAGAACCGCTCCTAAGCAACCCAGACTCTTCCCTCCACTACCCAGGCCATCACTGGTGACTATCCCCAAAGCAAGCATCCATAAAGCCAGTGGAAGAGGCCATCATCACCTCACCAAAAAACCAAAACAACAAACGTGTTGTCAAGTGAAATAAAAAATCAAGACAATGAACTCTCTCTCTCTCTGGAGTTAATTCTTCCAAGTCAGAGTGTTAATCAAGATTTTTCTATTTATAGGTTCTAAAAGATTGCAAAACAATGTGCAACAAAAAAGGCCTGGTTTGTGGGGGACTGGCTTTACCACCACGATAGTGCACCTGGTCATGGGGCCATCTCAGTGCATTGGCTTTGGGCAAAACCAGCATGCCTTTCTTTCTCCATGCACCTTACTCACCTGACCTCTCTCCAGGTGGTTTCTTTTTGTTTCCGCAAATGAAGAGGGACATGAAAGGACAGCAATTTGATGACATAGAAGAAAAAAAAAACCGAGGGAAATGCTGCTTAGTATCCAAACAGATGAGTTTCAAAAATGTTTCCAAGAATGGAATAATATATTTGACAAATAGATTAAGTGTAATAGAGAGCATTTTGAAGGTGACAAGGTTGTTTTGTAATATATAGTCTATACATAGCTTTGGGGAAAAGTAGTTTAAAAAATTCCGGTTTGTGGTGGGTACCCCTTCGTAAATATAGCAAGTAATTTAACTTGTTTGTATTTAAAGGTTCTGAAAACTTCCTGTTCTCAACACTTTGCTAGAGAATAGGAAAGAAATAACATTTTCCACTAATATTTATAATACTGAGAATTTTTTTTAAAGAATGGAGGAGTTTTTGACATAAGAAAACAATGGGCAGAGGGGAGAATTTTTAGTGAGGAGACATTCTATAGAAGCTGTTAAAAAGAAAGTAAAAAGGCATTAGAGGACATTTTGATTAAGGTAGAAGTGTGCACGTGAAGAAGGTACCTTAAGTATAATCTTTCATGATTTTATTTTACTTTTGTAGCCATTTGCACTGGCTTTTGCCAAATCAGCCATTTCTGTAGCAAAAATTAAAACCCACAGCAAAACCTTATGTTCTGATCTCATAAATAGTTGACCCAGGATGTTATTTCAGCTTCTTTGATGATTATAATAGTAGACATTTAAAAATTGTCTCCATTTTGCTGATAATGAACAAACTGAAAGGGAGGAGCTTGTCTGCTCAGGGGATCATGGCTAGTGACTCCTGAGGCCAGGATGGCGAGCTGGTACCTTCTCTCAGCATCTGACAGTTGCCTGCCTGGGATGACGGACATTCTTTTCACCTGCTATGATCCCGGAAGCATTTTCTCCAAATGTGTTTGAGCAGCCGTATGTGCAGTTCTTGGTTCTCATCCCTTAAAACTTTTTCCATCTTGGGGCCTTGCTGCACAGCTTGACCTGCACATAAAAATTAACTTTGAAGAGGTGCACTTTAGCTGACTCACTGATCGAGGAAGCAGGTATCCTGAGTGCAATTTTCTTTCTGGGAAATAGTATCCTGGGTCAACTATAAACGAATACGTGACTGCACTTTTCTGTGAGCTCATTCTTAGGGCACATCACCTCTGTGTCATTATTCCAGACCGACTGAGGGCATAGTGACCCACAGTACTCAAATCCTCCCACTCTTCAAATTTCTACGAACAGCCAGGTCAGGTCCTTCACAGAATCAAAGAATGATTCCTCCCTCCCCATGTCTTTTGGAAAAAAGTAAAAAGAGAAATGGAAAGTACTGGGGCAAATAGCTCTGGAAGTGGAGGAAAAGATTTGTAGAAAAAGATGAGAGGAACTGAGTGTCTGCAATGTAGACAACTGATGTGGCAATGGAACTCTGTGGAGGAGAGAATGTGCTAGAGCTGGGGTTAGCTAGGAACATCGTTGTAGCTGCTTTTGAATGGGCTCTGATGCATGCATAGCAGAATGGATTGTTGCCTGACTTAACCACTTTCATAATTATTCACTAGTGGTGTGATTAAGTTCACTATATACCTACTATATCAATCTGTCTCATCGAGGATTTCTATAATTTTTTGCACACTAATCATGACCAACCACGATGCCCTTTGTAGTGTGTATGCTTGTATTTAAAAAATAGATGAAAAAATTCTATTATCTTTCAGTTCCACTTTTCCAAGGAATTTTTGAAACCCCTGGGATACTGTATTCTCTCTCTCTCTCTCTCTCTCTCTCTCTCTCTCTCTCTTTCTCTCCATCTCTCTTAATATAGCAGGGCAGCATTGTATTCACTAGAATTTTATTATCAACATTACTTAAACTCACTGCCAACGAGTTGATGCCAGGATGGTGAGCTGGTACCTTCTCTCGGCATCTGATGGCTGCCTGTCTGGGATGACGGACATTCTTTTCACCTGCTATGATCCTGAAAGCATTTTCTTGAAACGTGTCTGAGCAGCCGTATGTGCAGTACAGCTAACGATGCTCCTAATGGGTTTCAGAGACTGTAACTGCTTATATGGAAGTAGAAAGCCCCTCTTCCTCCCGGGTCGTGATTTTGAACTGCTGACCTCTCTGACCTGCCACCACCATAATGAACAATATTAGCTAACCCATGTTATGCGTTACTGTGTGCTATTTAGTTTCCAAACCACCTGTACAGTACACTTGTTACCCATTTTGTCTAAATGAGGTTTAGAAAGGTTAATCACTTGCCCTAATTCACAAATTAGTAAGCAGTGGGACTGTTTTAGGAATGCTTAATCGCACCTGTCATATTCTGCAATGATTTACCATGTAAGGTTTCTCTTTTCCACCAGAATGAGAAGACTATGCTGATCTTTTTACTGGTCTATTCCCACTAGCATAGTGCCTGCACTTAATGTTCACTCAGTAGGTATTTATCAAATGTATGAATACAACATTTGTGAGTAAATAACACCTAGTCTAGTCCCAGGCCCTTGCTACTCTGCATTTCTCATAAGAAAAACCTCCTTGGTACAATTGTACAGTTTTCCTGAAGCTCTGAGAGCTCTCTCAGGAGGGCTAGCTTGTCAGTTGTCGTGGTGAGGTGCTGTACAGTTGATGTTGACTCACAGTGCCCCCACAGGACCAAGCAGACTATCTCCGAGAGTTTCTAGGCTGTCATCGTTATGGGAGTAGATCTCCAGGCCTTTCTTTTCTGGAGCAGCTTGGTGGACTTGAACCTCTGATCTTTCAGTTAGCAGTTGAGTACTTTACTGTGGGCCTCCAAGGTTCCTTAGCTAATCAACAAAGCATCCCCTCCCTCTCCACATAATAATGAGCTTACTTCCAGACCAAATTTGTGTTACATTTCTAGTAAATAATTTACTCTAGATGAATTTCTTTTACAGATGCTGCCACTAATCTGCATTTTCTTAATGCCATCGCAGTCTATTGCCTGAGCTATTTCGATGTAAAATTTATATATTTTGTCCTAAGGACATCTCATCTTGTTTGAATTCTTGAGGTAGAGCTCTCATTTGAAGATTCATCTTGTACACGTATCGTCTCATTTTTAACTCTGGTCCTATCTGTTTTTGGATGGCGATCTGTCCCTGAATACTTGAGCTATACCTCATTCTAATGATTAGCCACAGATTTCCTAAAAGTTCCTTCGATATATTCATTCAAACCCTTCATAAGAATTGTGTGCAATAGTGTAGGGTCTATTACACAATGACAGAGTGTACACTTTACCATGCTGTGGTTTTTATTGTTTATCTTTATAACAAAATGTAAACAATGAATTCATTGTCAAGAACAGAATTTGTATAGCACATAGATATATACATACACACACATATATAATTTTAAAACCACCAGATTCAAGAAAGGTCTTGAGGCTGAAATTTGAATCCTAGATTCTCCCCCAAGTACCACCATTAACTCATTGAACTGATTAGCAGATAAAACAAATGGGTGGAAATCTATGAATGTGGAAAAAAGACAAAATACCATTTGTTTTCCCTTTAAAACGAATCCCAACGTGACTGACCTCCGTTCTTTTTTTATTTCTTTTCTCCTAATTTCCCACGACTGGAATTTAAAGGTCTTACACCAGTCAGCCACAAGGAGGAGCTATGGTCTAATAAGGAAGAGATTTCCTTCTCTGAATTGGAGAGGTCGCTCAAAGACGATCTTTCAATAAACAGATCATGGCTTGGACAATGATCTTTATAAAAAATGACATTTTCTATGGAGGATTTCAACTGTATAATCTAGGCTTTATTATTAAAAGGAAAATAGACAAAGCAATTATATATCATTGAAGTAAAACCCCTTCCCCTAAGAATAAAAGGTTTCATTTCCTTTTTCAATTGATTCCTATGTGAAGTAGACCAATTGGCTAATTCTTCACCCAGAGCGATAGGTCTTAGAGTGGAAAAGGATCTCAAGGCATCCAGTTTATTCTTTGCTTTCACACCCTAATACCAATGTTGAGATACATAGTAAAGGCTAAATAATCATTCATGAAATTGGTGAGCTAAATGTTCATACAGACCCATAGATTAGATAGGCTAATTAAATTGACCTAGAGAAAGGTACAGGAGCCTTGGTGGTGTAGTAGTTTATACCTCGTGCTGCTACCTCCAAGGTTAGCAGTTCAAAACCACCAGCGGCTGCTCTGAAGGGAGACGAAGTTTTCTAGCTTTATAGTGACATATGGCCGTGGAGGTCCACAGCGCCAGTTCTAGCCTGGCCCATAGGGCCACTGTGAGTCAGAATTATCTCCATAGCACTGAGCTTGAACTGATTTTGGTTTAAGGTAATGCACACACACAGACAGTAAAGAGAAGGAGAGAGTTAGCACACAGGTTCTAGAGTTTTTTTTTTTTTCTTCTTCTTCTTGTTCATTTCTTGGACTGTGATTCATGCACAAACCCAAGCTGTCCCCTGACATTCCCTGAGTCAGTATGGTCCAAATGTCAATCAACTGACTCAATTCAGCTATAGAGGATTCCAAGAAACAGGTGTCTGTCTTGAAGGCAGTGAACACCCAGCTGTGGGGGACACAAAAGAAGAAGCTGGCCTGACCCTCTCTCTTAGAATGCTTTACAGGCGATTCCTGCCTTTGGTGTAACTTTAGAATGCATGATCCTGAAGATCGTTCTATTATTTTAGTTTACTTTAAAATTTCTTCATTATTTTAAACCTATTTTAGTGTGCAAAGTTTTATGCAGAAAAATGGATCCATTTATAACCACTACAGAGTTTCTGACCTCTGACATTTTATTATCAGTGTTCTCTTGCTTCTGAATCCATTCTTCTAACCATCTTATTTGTTGGCACATCTCAAAATAAACGGACAGCAGTATACGTTCTCCTAAACTCTTCAGCATGCATAATAAATAGAACTCAGGCCTTGAAAGATAAAGAAATGCACGTAAAGTGCTTTAAGTGGGCATATCTTTGATTTTTAGCAAATGTATATAATTGTGCTAACCAAACCTAAACCCAATAGTGACCATGATTGACCCTTTAGAATGTCCATAGTCAAATCCCTCCCCTCCTCTTGAGGCCACCTCTTGTCATGTTTGTGGGTTCATGTGTGAGCCTCTTTCACTCAGTGTATAAGTTTTAACTTTAAGACATGATTGTGGTAAAATACAATTGTGATTTCATTGTGTTTAAATGTATATTCTAGCAGGATTAATTGCATTTACAAGGTGGTATAGCCATTATTTCTATCTTGCTTGAAACACTTTTATTATCTCAAATGGAAATTCTTCACCCATTACCTAATAATGTCCCATTCTCCCCCATCCCCACCTCCTTCAGTTACGGGCAACTTTACTGTTTCTGTAAATTTGCCTCTTGTAGATATTTCATGTAAGTAGAGCTACGCACAATTTATTCTTTTGTGTCTGACTTATTTCACCTAGCATTATATTTTCAGAATGCATCTATATTGTAGCATCTATCAGAAGTCCATCAGAACCCTGCTAGAATATACATTTAGATAGCTTGAAATCACATTTTTTTATGAATTTGACCATAATAATGCTTTATGTTCAGATACATATATACTGAATAGAAGAGGTCATACATATGCATGTGAACACATGACAATTACACAGCATGCTTTTATTCATGATGGCTGAATAGCACTGCATTTTCCTGAGCTGTTATATTTTGTCTATTCCATTCAGTCATCTATTGAGGGAAATGGGCTATTTCAACCATTTGTTTATGGTGAAGGATGTTGCAAAGAATTCTGGTGTACAGGTATGTGTTTGAACCCTTATTTAAAACCTTTTTGGCATATGTCTAATTATAGGGAATACCAGAAAAATGTTTACCTGTGTTTTATTGACCGTGCAAAGTCATTCGACTGTGTGGATATCATCAAGAAGAAGGGGAATTCCAAAATACTTCATTGTGCTCGTGAGGACCCTTCCTGTGCGTGGAACAAAGGCCAGTAGCTTCAACAGAGAAGAATACTATCTATATAGGATAGAATATGATATATACCTATATGGTATATAGTATATCTATATACGATCTATATAGTATAGAATACTCTCTGGTTTAAAATAAAAAAAGGTGTGCATTAGAGTTGTCTTCTTCCACCATGCTTGCACAGTCTGCATCTGAGCAAAGAAATCAACAAAAAAACAAGACAAAACAAAGCCAAAAAACCCCCAACAAGCCCCAAACAAACAGAACAGCATCATGAAGACGATGGCATCAGGGTTGGAGGAAAACTTATGAACACCCTCAATATGCAGACGACACAATCTTGCTTCCTGAAATGGAGGAGGACTTGAAGCACTTGCTGATGAAGGTCAAGGATGACAGCCTTCAGGATGGATGACAGCTTCAAGTAAAGAAGACCAAACTCCTTGCAACTGGACCAAGAGGTAACATCCTGGTAAATGGGCAAAGTACTGAAATTGCCACAGATTTTATCTTGCTCGTGTCTATAATCAATGCTTATGGAAACAATGCTCAAGAGATCCAACGATGCACCATGTGGGGGTGAGTCTGCTGTGGAAGACGTCTTTAAAGTGTTTAAAAGCAAACAATGTCACTTTGAGCACTAAAGTGCATGACGTCTTCGGTCACCTCATATACAGGTGAATGTTGGCTCTTGAATAAGAAAGATCCAAGAAGAACCAAGACATGCGAATAGTGGTGCTGGTGAAGACTATTGGAAGTATGAAGGACGGACAAGAGAACAAGCGAATCCCTTCCTGGGGAGGTGAGTGAAGGGACATATTGGACAGTGTATGATATGAAAAAGTAATAATAATTTGTAAATTATTAAGGGTTCATGGGGGAGGGGGAGGGGGGAGGGAGGGGAAATATGGGGAGCTGTTCCTGGGTGTCCAAGTGGAAGGAAGATGTTTTGAGAATGATAATGGCAACAAGTGTGCAAATGTGGCCTGTATACAACTGATGTATGTATGGATCATGAGGGGAGTTGTATGAACCCCCAATAAAATGATTTATTAAAAAAAAGGAGGGGGAGGGAGGAGCTTATACCAAGGGCTCAAGTAGAAAATATGTGGAAGTGAGGATGGCAACATGTGTACAATATGCTTGATATAAATGATGTATGGAATGTTATAAGAGCTGTAAGAACCTCCAAAAAATCATGGGAAAAAAAGAAACCAAAGTTGACCAATAGTTACCACGGGTAAAGGAGGAAGAGTTTTTGATTAGGGGCATTGAGTCTATGTTCATGGTGGGGGAATAGTTTGAAAAAAGATATCAAAAGGATAGTATAACACAAAGTGTATAATCAATGGCACTGAATTATACATTTAGAAGTTGCTGAATTAGAGAATGTTTTGCTGTGTATATTTTTGCTACAATTAAAAATAACAATCACACACAAAAGAACAAGAGAATCCGTCTCAGTGGAAGCACAGCTACAATGCTCCTTAGAGGTAAGGATACCAAGACTTCAGCTCACCTACTTTACATAGATTATCAGGAAAGACCAGTCCCTGGAAAAGTGGAAGAGCAGCAACAAAAAGGGAGATTCTTGCTGCGGTAGATTTGCACAGTGACTGCAAGAATGAGCTCAAACAGAGCAACCAAGATGCGGATGGTGTAAGATGGGGTAGACAGCATCTGGCAACACAGCACGATGGTCTTTCGATGTTAACGTTTCTGAGGACCCTTTAGACTGTGTTCCATAGCGGCTTCATCATTTTCATCATGGATGAGGATTCCAATTCTCTACAGATCGGTCAGCACGATCTTTTCCGTTAAAAAATTTTAATAGCCTTTCTAGTGACTGTGCAGTTGTATCTCATTGTGTTTGATTTGCATTTATTGGTGATTAATGATCTTAATTATCTTTTCATGAGCTTACCCCCCAATTGTATGTCTTCTTTGGTGAAATGTCTATTCAAGTCATTCATCCATCTTTAATTTGGTTTCACTGTCTTTTTCTTCCTGATTTGTAAGGATTGGTTCTTCATGTTCTTAACCCTTGTCAGGAGTGTGATTTTTTTTCGGCATCACTGCCCCTGGTGGTCATGGGAGCTACTCAGCTTTGCTCCTGGAGAGATGCTGCTGGATTTGAACCACTAAGCCTGTGGGTTGCCGTCCAGCACTCAACCACTATGCCACCGGGGCTCAACCCAGGAGTATGATTTATAGAGAGTTTCTCTCCTTTTGTCGGTTGCCTTTGTACTTTTTTCATCATGTCCTTTGATGCGTAACATTGTTTAAGTGTATTAAGTTCATTTATCTGTTTTATTTTCATTCTCATGTTTTTGAAATTCCTTGCCGAATCGAAGGTCATGATTTATTCCTGTGATTATTTTCCCCCCAATCACTTTATGATTCTAGCACTTATGTTGTTTCAGATGCTGTCTAGTCAGTTTGGATGCATAGTGACCATCTATGTACAATTGAATGAAGCACTGTCTGATCCTGTTTCACAGTTTGGGAAATTTTATTTACTCTAAACTTAAGCAATTCCCCCAAATTCCTACTTTCATTGCAGAAAATCAAAACAAAACAAAAATGGGACTCAAAAGCTGTCTTTGGACTGTGCTACTTCAAAAATGTGATGTTCTCTCTTTGATACATAATTTGAACAAGGTCAGAAAGCTAGTAAATACAGGAAGATTTTCTCCTCTGAGTTTGGTTCTTCTTTCCGCTAGTATAAAGTGACCAGACATCCCACTTTTTAACAGTTTAACAACATCCTGAGGAGTTTTAAAATTAAAATAAATATATGACACTACTATTTTTGCATTCTATGAAAATTTTTCTTGCTCCATATAGACCAAATTTTTAATCAAGAAACCTCCCCTGTCCCCAGTCAATGATGTCCCACTTAAAATCTCGTCACTTTACACTAGTACCCTCTGTTGCTGACTCTGTGGTCTCTCTGTGTGTCACCATGAGGTCAGCTACGAAGGGAGAGGGAACAGATGAAGGGCTTGCTCTGCATTAGATGTTTCCAAATTCCTATGTTTCAGCAACCTTGAACGTTCTTTGTCTCAAGACTAGATATTGTGATGGCAAATCCTTTAACCTTCCCTCATAGATCATATTTTCTAATACTTTGGCTTACTTTTAAAGTCTTGCACCTCATATTATTGTGTCTGTAAAGCCTATTTTAAAAATCAGCACAAAACTGTCCTGTTCTGAAAGGTTTGCTCAAATAACATTTCTGTAGTGTTCTAGAGAAAATTGCTTCACTCAAAAGGGTCTGTTCACAGAAGTAGGAAATACTCTGGTGTTATTCTGTATTTACTACCTTTACTCAATTTAAGAGGTATAATGGGATGATAGTGAGGGAAATTTCATAGTCTTAAAATCCATATTCTGTGTTCCAAAGAACTAAATTTGCCTATACCACTGTACCTACAATATGTATGCTTTCAGGGACTTTTGTGACTAAGTGGCATCATTTTAACTTATAGAGTGGAGGCTAGAGCAGCAACTTTATGCCTGGAAGTTAATGAAAACAAAATGAAATTCTTTTCTTTGCCTGTTGCTGTTGGTGGTGACCACTGAGTCACCTGGCTCCTGACCCATGGGGTGTTCGCCGGTTGACTGTTTCCCACGTGGAAAATGCATCCCTCCATACGTGAGCTCCCTGAGGGGAAAGTTGAAGGCTTGACATTGAACGATGGGCTCAGGTCAACCCATGCATCCCAAATCTGTTTCTCGGAAGCGTTGGAGCCATCATTCTGCGTATAAAAATGTGTTCATACTTGCATACGTTTACATGCAATGAATTTCTTCTGTAGACTTAGTGACCAAATCGATAATGTCAGAAGATGTTTTAAGATTAATCTCTCTCCTATTTGAGCTACTGTGCTCTCCTTTACCGGGATCTGACAGGACAGACAACTTCTCCTGCGTGTTTCCTGGACGGCCAGTCTTTCCAGGAATAGACAGCTTTATCTTTCTTCTGTGGTGTGGGTGGTGATTTGAGTCCCCTGACCTTTGGGCTGGGAGCCCATTGGATAAGCCAGTCTGCCAGGGTGCTATGAGTCAGCAGTGATTCGATAGCAGTGATTTGTAGGTTTTTTTTTTTTTTAATGCTCTACAAATGTTCGGAAAATTTTGCCCAACGGGACAGAGAAGAGTCTACTTTTAATAACGAAAAAGTAACTACCCCTCAACTTCTGCCCAGGAGTCCCTACAAGGAACAGTCACCAGCAGGTGGCAATGCCCGGACATGGAATCTGTTCCCAAGACAAATGGCAAGTACCCGCAGTAAACTGATACTCCAGGGAAGTCACACGCCATTTCAGAGAAACCTGATAGCCTTGGCTGGACTGGAGCCCATTGAACGTCATCTCTCAACGATTATCTCATCTGTCCATGGCATCTGACCATGACTCGAGCTCAACCTGGGCCCACTAGCGTGGATGCTTTGAATATGGACATTAGATTTAGTAGGAGGAAGGACCATTTTTGACAAGCAGCGCATTCTTTTTCTTCTGAACATTTCATTGTGTCTGGGTTGAAAGTTCCCACAGCACATCGCTCCGTTCAGGAAGTTAGACGCACGGTATTCTGTAATATTGGTTGCCACATCGGCGGGTGCCCACATCCTTCCCATTTCCACCCGCCCGTGCCCCTTCCTTGCTTCCCGTTTGCCCGCTCTCCTTCCTGCGCTTCGCTCTGGGTAACACGTTACTCTCGGGGGCTTCTATTGATGGTTGGTTGAAGGCATACGTCCCCTATGGTGTGATTGTGTATGTTATAGGCCTCTTGTTTGACCGCATGAGATGTCAGGTTCCTCCAGGAGGGACTTCCAGGTTCAGAGCGTGTCTGAGGGGGAAAGTCTGAGCGGTCCTCCCGGAACAAGCCACTTTTGCTGACTGATCTCGGCAGCGACCTTGCTGGGGCTTTCTGCTGGGCTCACCTGTACTCTCTTGCGCCAGACTCACCTGTGTTTTCGGACATGAAGCACTGAATGCCAGGAACGGATGAGCACAGACTCAGACCTTGAGTCAGAAGATGTTGTTGGGATTTTTGCGAAATAAGACATTTAATGCTTCCCCATGACAACAGGGCTCTGGATTTGTTTGGTTGGATTAGTGGCTTTCCGCAAGGACGGGCCTGGTGGGGAGCTTCTTCTACACAACGCTAGAGGGGTTTTGTTCCCCACCCCCCCACAAAACCCACCTGCTAAGTTCTGTAACCTTCCAGACACTGGTTGAGACAGGAAAACATTTAAGTAATTTGAGGTTAGTGGCATATATTTTATGTATGTATTCTCTTTGTTGGAAAATGTTTCTGATCTTACACTGATTTTTTCACTCACGTGGTAGGATACTTTTCACTGGAATCAAGAAACTCATCTCAAACTGCTTTAAATGATAAGGACATTTATTATTATTTTTGATTGTGCTGAAGATACATACATTTGTAATTTCAACATTTTGGCACATACAGTTCAGTGACATTAATTATGTACATTACGTTGTCTTACTGTCACCACTGTTTCAAGTTTTTTCTATCACCCTAACAAAGACTCAGTGCTCCCCCAAATGACTCCCTCCTTCCCCTTCCTTCCACTTCTGGTAACTCCTGACAATAGACTTTCAGTTTCTCTACTAGATATTTATTTAGTCTCTATTCCTTTTATTTTATATAAGTAGGATAACATTAGCATTTGTCCTTTTGTGCCTGACGTAATCTTACATAGCCTAAACGATTCTAAGCACTGTATTCTTCAGTGTTGGCTAATTTGGTGACTAACTAATGTGATTAATCACTGAGTTTCTTCTGTCCCCTAAAGATGCACCACTTGGAGAACAGGCTTCTCCTGAATGTTATGTCACCACGGGGGTTGCCAGGAGAAGATACCCATTTCGGTGCCTCTGAGACCTTGTAAGGCTCATACCGCCTCTTTCCAGCTACTGGCAAGGGGATAGGAATTAGCAATGCTTGACTGAGAATAATTGTTTGCACTGGGAGGAAGTTTAAGGAGGAATTCACAATGTTTACTGAAGTCTTTGTGGAAATCATTTGCACCTCAAACCTGCTTTTAAATTGCTCTGTACACTCTGGGAAATGTGAGGGAAAGAGCGTTAGCAGAATAGTCATTTCTAGCTCAGAGAAGAATAGGGAACTGTGACGGAAGGTATTTTATGTTTGTATTTTATGTATCTTCAAAAACTTTGAATCTAAATTCACAGGGCCTTGGGCAGGTCAGTAACAGAAAAAATGTGTGTCATTATGTCAACAGTTTGCAAAATTTACTTGAGCACGATTTGAACTGCGAAAAAAAGCTGCTGTTTTATTTTAATATTTTCAAGATATAAGAAAATAAGCTCAGATATTTTTTGAAAGGAAAAGATTTCTTTCCTATGAATAATATTTATAAGTATGGCAAAATCATAGTACTATGCTTTTCTTTCTTTCTTTTTTTCCACCACCCCTGGGTCCCACTTTCCTCAAACCTTTATAAAAGAAGGGTTGGATCATTTTTCAGCTCTTAATTAGCATGTAATTAAAAATAAATATTCCTGACTATTTATATAAGACTGGGGAAGAACCGATACATTTGGATTATGATTGGCAAAGAATATTGAAAGCACCACGAATTTTCAGAAGAACAAAATAAATCTGTCTTGTAGTAGAGTCAGAATGTTCTGTAGAAAGGAGGATGATCAGACTTTGTCTGACTTTGGGCATATTTTCAGAAAGAATCAGTCTCTGGAAAAGAGCATCATGCTTTGTTGATAGTCAGCAAAAAACAAAAACAAAAACAAACAGGAAAGAAAGATCAGCAAGGAGCTAAATGGACATAGTTGCCACAACCATGGGCTAAAATACATCACTTTGGGGCATGGTACAGGGCCGGGCAGTGTTTCATTCTGCTCTTTATAGGGACACTATGAGTTGGAATTGATTTGATGGCAGCAAGAACTTATGTCAGCAAAGAAATAGTTGACAGATCTCCATAAACTCTCTGTTCAATCTTTGTTACAATTTGGTTTCCTATTGTATCATATTTAGGGTTGTTTCACGATGTACTTGATATTTAGAAATGTTTAAACATTCAGAAAAATTGCAAAACCTCCTCTATATACTTGACCTAGAGACTGTACCCGACTTTAACCAATTTTCTGATTGGTGTCCTCCAGGGCATAAGAATTGAGAGCCATTGAAGGTAAGTGAGTGGCCATCTAGCTCAGAAGGAACAAATCCACATGGATGAAGCACACCAGCCCGTGTGACCATGAGGTGTCGAAGGGATCAGATATCAGACATCAAAGAACTAAAAATTATATCATTATAAATGATGGGGAGGACAGATTGGGGACCCAACATCCATCTGTAGGTGAAGCGACATACCCTTACAGAAGGGTTTCTGGGAGGAGACAATGATGAAACATGTAACTTTCCTCTAGTTCTTAAATGCTTCCTCCCCCACACTAACGTGATCCCAATTCCACCTTACAAATCTGGCTAGACCAGAGGATGTACACTGGTACAGATAGGAACCGGAAACATGGGGAATCCAGGACAGATGATCCCTTCAGGACCAGTGATGAAAGTGGTGATTCCGGGAGCATGGAGGGAAGGTGGGGTAGAAAGGAGGAACCAATTATAAGGATCTACCTACAACCTCCTCCCTGGGGTACAGACAACAGGGAAGTGAGTGAAGGGAGACATCAGTGTATGATATGACAAAATAATAATTTGTAAATTATCAAGGGTTCATGAGGGGTGTGGAACAGGGAGGGAGGGAAAAAAATGAGCTAATACTAAGGGCTTAATTAGAAAGCAAACGTTTTGAGAATGATGATGGCAGCAAATGTACCAATGTGCTTTGCATACAATGGATGTATGTGTGGATTTTGATAAGAGTTGTATGAGTCTCTGATAAAATTATTAAAATCCCCTAGAATTTAGAGCCACATACAGCCACTGTATCTCTGCTGCCTCTTTGTCTGGAGCCTTTGTCTTAATCCTTGAATTTCAGATTCTTGGCAATTTTTTAAGGTGGCAGGTCAGCCATGTTGTAGAATGGCCCGCTGATGGTTTCTCATGATCACATTATGCAGTTTGGGGCAAACACATTACAGAAATGATGGTGTGTCCTTGCATCCTAACTGGGTGTCATCCCTACCTCTGTGATCTGGGTCACACTACCTCTGTGATCTCTGATGGTTTGATTAAGATAGTGTCTCATGGAATTCTCCAATGTAAAACTGCATTTTCCCCTTGGTAATCACACAGTGTGGGGATATTCTGAAAGTACGCCTCTGCATTGCTTCTAATCTCATTTCTGCCCATTAGTAGCAGACATAGCCATTGGTGTCTCTTGCTTGAATGAATTATTACTATGTTGGTTTCTTACCAATGATTTCTCTAAAATCATACCTCCTTCTATACTTACTATCATTCTATCATAAGCAGAGTCCCCCCAAAAAACTCCCCTTATTCATTTAGTTATACTAACATATACTCACAGATTCCTATTTTATATCACTATATAAAAATCTGCTTATAATCTGCTCAAATTGTTCCAGATTTGGCCAGAATCCTCGAAGGTGTCTTTGGTGTCTTTTATATTCTTATTTCTATTCTTATAGGCTTACATACTCTCCCCCACCCCCAAACAAAAACAAAGACAAAACAAAAGCATTTCCGTGGGCAGGCCTTCACCATTCTTAGAGCATTTCCTATGACCTGGCATGAAAAGATGTTTCAGACTCATCTGGGGCTTTCCATCACCAGTTTTGATTCAGACATTCCCTTCAAAGTCTGAGCTCTTCCCTGAACACCTCATTTGCAGAAGACTGTGGAAGGCAGTGGAAGACCAAAATCCATTTTCAGGGGCTCCAGGAAGGTTAAGTGTCTAAGCATAGTTCTGAAATGTGAATAGTCTTGCTTTCAGCTAGCAAGCATTGAAAATCAGTGATAGTTTACTCAGGAAGGTTAAAATGCAACATTTTATATGATCTCCCCTATTTTAATTTGTCCTAGTTTTCAATATTTTGTTTTGTTTTTAATTGAGGCTTTTATCTGGTTTGTTTTTGTCATTTTTTTTGGTGAGTTTCTTGATTTTGCTTTGTATATTTCCTCTATATTTGAAATCCTAGATAAATAAAGATATAGAGTTGGTAACTGGATTAATAATTACTTAGAGATATGGTAGAGGAGATTGGTGGAAGTGAGAGTGGGGGACTAACAATGAGTATGAGAATGAAGAAAATGTAAAATTTTGTGTATTAAAATGAGAACACATAGTACTTGGTTTCTAAACTCACTTCTACATTAAAATGAACCAAGACTTTTCTTTTCTTCTTTAATTGGCATATAATACACAGAACATACAATTCAATTGTTCAATCATTTTAAGAGTTGTGAAATCATCACCAAAATTTTAGGATATTTATTTCACATTTTACAAATCTTTACATTTATATTTAATCTTGTATCTATTTATACATTTTAGAACCATTAATTTATAGGCATAACTTCAATTTTAATACAACACTCTAGGGTTTGTCAGCCATTGTCAAACCTGGTGCCTACTGTCATCAATATACTTACTCATTTGCCTATTCCTTTGGAAATAGCCAACTATTCACTTTGTTAGGCTGTTCCTGCTTCTCATTCCAACGCCATCTTCACACAGGCTGACCTTCCCAGTCAGATGTAGGCTGCCCATACCACTTTACCCCAGTGTGAAGCGCCACCATCACTGAGCTTCAAAAGCTATTTTTCTCTGCCCAGCCCCAATGTCATCTTGAGAGTCACTATTGTCCTTTTACTGTATGCTGATGATGTTTGTGCTAGAGTAGGGAGAGAAGATGAAGGAGGAAGAATGAAAATCTAAAAAATGATGGGTTCAGATAAATAATAGATTTTGACTGTTATTAATGTAAAAGAGAAGTAGTAGTAATAACAGTAGCAGTGTTAGAATCTGACTTGAGTGGCTGAGCCCTGGTGGCATAGTGGTTGAGTGCGGGACTGCGGCCCATTGGCTTGGCAGTTCAAATCCAGAAGCAGCTTTCCAGGAGCAAGGCTCCATGATGACCAGAGGGCAGTGATGCCCCCTAAAAACAAAACAAAACAAAACAAAAAAAATTAAAAAAAAAAAGACTGAGTTGAACACTTAAAACCTTATCAATTGAGTCCCCTCTCTGCTAAGTGCTGCACCTGAGTGGGTTTTCAATATTTTCTGTATTTTTTGTTTTGTTTTATTTGTTCATGTTAGGATTTATCTCAGAGATGTTGCATCATTGGGGGTCACTCTCTTGAAGGTGTGTTTTATGTTTTTGTTTTTCAGTATACAAAACCCAGGATCGATGGTATGGAAAACATACTACAGTTGTTGGATGAACATCTTTTCTCTATCCCGTTACTGGGTTTCGGTGGCTGTATATATCATCCTGATTTGGAGGAAGGGTCACAATTTAAAGTTGAGAACTTTCTTGAATATGAATTTTGGCCACATGACATTTTTGTGTCCCTGTGATAGATGAGATTATTGAGAGGCTCCAAGATTATTTTCAATCCAAAACAAAGGGATTGAAAATTGGCCAGATTTTAGAGGGACCAGGGAGGTGTTAGAGAGACAGGTAGAGGGCGATTACAGTCGTCATGAGAGCAGATGCTATTACTTAAGTGATGCAGTGGACCTGGAATTCATAGATGAATTATTTTAGTCTTTGCATAAGAGAAAAGATAATTGTAGACTTCATAGAAGGATGCCTCTAGGTTAGTGCCTGACTCAAAACTAAATAATTAAGATAAATCAATATGGTGCTTCTTTTATGCATAGTAATGTGTTTTCCTGTCCACATGATCTGAGTGTATTGTAAACCTTAATGTCCATACTTTTATTTGTATGCATAAATGGGCTCTTGGGTATGCAAAGCGCATGATCCACACATGATATTTTGTACATTTATTTTTCGCGTGTCATTTCAGTTAATTTTTCCTTTAAATTTAATTTGTCACTGCTGAGAATATGCACCACAAACATAGATTAAGTCAACGTTATTTACATGTACAGCTGAGTGACGTTAATTATATTCTTTGAATTGTCTAATTCTTACCTTCATTCCTCTCTCATTAACAAAAGCCCACTGTTCCTGTGGTTCTAACCTAACCTTTGAGTTGCCGTTATCAGCCTGCTCCCATTTCCACAGTTCTTAAAAGAGCACTGTAATCAAAATGGGCATCTTTTACCAATTAGGCTGAATAAACTATTGTTCAATTTTAAGAAAAAAATTAGCTTTTGGTTTAGATGTAAAGATATCTGAGGGCAATAGTTTCCAGGGTTTATCCACCCTCCAGGGCTCCAAAAAGATCTGGAGTCCAGGAAAATTTAAAATTCTATTCTGAATTTTCATTCCTTTTGAGCAAAAATGTTCAATAATTTGTTCGTTTGGTCTTGTGGAAAAGGAGACAGATTTTCATGGAGGCGATTTAGCTATGCATTCCAATTCTTCCTCCTATTAATGATTCTCTTTCTACCAGTGTCCAATAGAGACCAATTGTTGTGCCTTGGGTGACCACTTGCAAACTTCCCAGACACCAGGAAATCAGAAGGGAGAGTTGAAGCCCCCAGTGTGTTACTAGACCGGGTAGTTGTGACGTCTCATGCAACCATCACTCTAAACTAAGGAACTGCATCTCACGCCACGTTTGGGTCTACAAGTAGCCTCAGTGATATCCTTGTTTGGTCATTGTTGTATTCCTCACACAACTTTTGCCAATTCTACATTTTTGTGTGGCCATAAACTTATTGACAGCAATTATAACAATCAGTTGTGTTACTCTAACCTTAATCAATGTGATTTCCCCCATTACTGGCTTTGCTTTCCAGAAATTGAGCAAAAATGTTAACAAGTTAACAAACACACATATCTATGGAACAGGTACTATGTGCCAAGTAATAAAGGATTTCATGTTTGATCTCTAAATTTGTACCACCCCCCCTGTAAATTTTTAGCACACACACACACACGTAATGTAAGCAATTTCAATTTTCTTTTAAATATCTTGTAGGTTATAGCTACTAAAATATGAAAGGAAAAAAGCAGTTGAGTTTCTTAGTTCTTTAATCTTGTGTGGGCAATAATTCAAGTGTTTTAAGAATCCTGTTAGCCTTTTCACCCTGTCTTTTCATTCCCACCGTCTGTCCAGAATAATTGATTATCCATGTAAGATCCTGTAAGCACTGAGGCAAACAACACAGAAAACAATGGACAGAGATAACGAAATTTCACATTTTACTCTGCTCACCTTTTTCTTTCAAATTACTCTAAGTTAATAAAACTTCACATAAAAGTCTTTGAAATTTCATCAGAGGTTTTGCACAAGAGGTGAAAGTTGACCTAGAGCTATTGACCTATAACTTTGTGGCTGCTGAGAGTCTAGCCTCATAATTCAAAGATCCAGTGACAGCTTTGCCTATAAACCCAAGTCTTCATTTCACTGACATTTTCAAGTTTAGTCTCCTTGAAAATGCTAGCAAAAGTTAAGCATATCATTTATCTGCTTGGGATTGCAATGGTGATGTTTATGGAACCGTGTGCTGTCTCAGGGATAATCTCCCGGATAATTTGGATTAACCTTATCAGGTCTCTAGATACCACATTTCCAGGGTGAATGATCTTCAGAATAACCTTTCCACATCTTACAGTTTTAACCCAGAACCATGGTTTATCAAACGCTTTCAGCAGAAATTCATTGAAAACTGCAACCAGACTCACTTCCACTCATGGTTAAAGTTGTCATCATCCAGGTAAGAAAATATAGTATCTATAACTATTTCCGTTCCAAAGTGGGGCATCTTAATATCTTCTGTTTACTCCCCCACCACTCCAGAAGGCAGATGTTATATATAAAAAAAGTCTCTCTCCTCATATTAGCTCAGATTTAAAATTGAGCATCTGAGAAGGGGGAAAGGAGTTTTGTGAATTGTTTATTTGCTGGTGATGAGTGTTTGCTGAAAGGGGTAAGGAGTTCTCCCAGAGAAACATTAAGGTTGGGTATTTGGGGTTGGCAGCAGTACGAATTTTTCATTCGCATGTTCAGAATTACTTCTGGACTTTTCTAAGATAGAAAGAATCTTGGTTGCCTCCTGGAGCTGGAATTAGTCCAGAAATTCAGTCTCACTCAGAATTTTAACATGCTAATGTGTCTTGCTAATTGAAAACTTTTTGTATGTCTTAATGACTATTTATTAATATTATAGGGTCACAACCTACAATTCCAAGATTAGGTTACAATCGTCACTGTCGAAACTAGACAATGCAAAAATGCAACAAAAAAAAAATAAAAAGAAAAAAGAAGAAAACCATTTCTTTAAAAAAAAGAAATTTAGAGACTGAGATTGAGAATATGTTGAAGGAAAACAGATTTCTGATTTGATATTGTTAAATAAAGGTTTATAGGATTCTGTAGCGATATATTATAAATAATGTAAGCATATATATGTATACATATACTTACCCTTATATATTGATTCCTGGGTCAATTAATCTAAATATATGTTAGTACTGCATTCTTTTAATCACTGAAACCTTAGTTTAGAAGAAATCTTGATGTCTGGTCAGAAAATGATTAGCCCTTAATAGTTTATTACTATTAAAATGCTGTTAAAAATAAACTTTAATAGTTTTCCAAGGGTATCGTCTTTTTTCAAAGAACTTGTTATTTATTCTGTTATGGATTAAATTTTGTTCTTAAAAAAACAAAAGTAAACGAGCTTGTGAAAGTTTTCCTCAGAAAGTGATCATTGAGAACATAAGTACTGCAGCAAAGTGTGGCGAAGAAATTGGATGGCACCTGGCTACCAGAAAGGATAGTGCCTGGGCTCTTAAAGCAAGCAATCATCTGCCTAAGATTCCAGCCAAGCCATCATCGAGGAAGCACACTGACCCTTGTGATCCAAGGCTATAAATGATAAAATTCAAGATGACAGAATTTAAATGTGGAGCACCTCATTTGCAGACAGCTATGGATGACAGTGAAAGTTCAAATTCATTTGCAGAATTGCCATGTGGATTAGACCTGATTGACCAGGGAGACGAACAGCCTCAGAAAGTGAATGAATGTACACAATTAGCTTTTAACATCCAACCGTTTTGTTTGAGCCATTTAAAATTACTTTAGCTTTACTATTTTTCTGCTTTATTTTGTATTGAGGTTCCCCCCCACCCTGTGTTTTATTTTGTTCTCATTGCTAGGTTATAACTTTTGGGAGAGGATGTAATTTTCTCTATTTGAAATTCAGGGTAGGTAAGCCTATTGAGACAGTTACTAGAATAATAGCTAATTGAAGCTTTGGCAAAGGAGGCTGGGAGCTAATAACAATGAACATAAGGATGAATAACGTTCTAAAATTGTAATGATGATTACATAATTTTTTTTTTTTGGTGGGCATCACTGCCTCTGGTGGTCGTGGGCACCACCCTGAGAGGTGCCGCTCCTGAGAGCCACCGCTGGATTTGAACTGTCAAGCCCGCAAGCTGCAGTCCCGCACTCAACCACTTACACCACCGGGACTCAGCCCCAATCACATAACTTTTTAATATATTTAAACCATTAGATTTTATGGCACGTGAATTATTTGTCAAAAAACTGTTAAAAATAAAATAATGAACATGTGCTTGAGTGGCTGAATGTAAAACTGATTATCTGTAAATCTTTACCCAATTCTCAATAAAAAGTAAAACAAAAATAAATAAACAACCCTCTCCCCAACAGTATGGGTCCTAACAACAACAACAACAACCACAACAAAGCATTTTGAAATCTTGTGGGCTGTGGTACAGGTGAGTCCTGATGAGCCACTGAAGATTTCCTGCATTATCTTCCCCCCATTCACATCAGTAGTGACATGGACCAGACATGGATGGCAGTAGCAAATTTGTAATGCTTGCAGTATTTCATGGTCTTAGTTGGAAGGGATGATCAAAGAAGGTCACGCTGTCTTTTTTGTAATGAAACCTGGTCCATGCTCCTGATAGGGCAACATCTCTAATTCTTTCTTCAGTGCACATTGGTTTATTTTAAAAAATGAAAGTCTTAAAGTAGGCACCTGAGATGTTAGCATGGGTTAAAAATGGGCTGTGGTTGGAGGCCTGAAATGCTAGTTAGAGCACTTAAAAAATGTCGATTTGTGTACTTACACTTTCTTCTGTTGTTGTTGCTAATTGCTGTTGTGTTGACTCTGATTTATGGAGACCATGTGTGCAGAGCAGAACAGCTCCAAGGGTTTCCAGGCCATGTGACCTTTCAAAAGGTTTACAGGACTGTCTTCTACTTCAACCTTTTTTTTAAGTTAAAAAAATTATTTTATTGGAGGCTTATACAGCTCTTCTCACAACCCATTCATCCACTCCTGGTGTCAAGGATATTTATATATATGTTGCCATCATCATTTTCAAAACATTATCTTTCTACTTGAGCCCTTTGTATGAGTTCTTCATTTTCTCTCCTCCCTCCTCCACATTCCCTTCCTCATGAACCCTTGATAATTTATAAATTACTATTTTTTCATGTTTTACACTGACCAATGTCTCCTGTAACCCACTTCTCTGTGGTCCACTCCCCTGGGAAGGGCTTATATGTAGATCATTGTGATCGGTACCTCCTTTCTCCCACCACCTTCCATTTACCTTCCTGATTTTGCTACACTCATTACTGGTCCTGAGGGGTTTATCCATCCTGGATTCCTTGTGCTTCCAGCTCTTATCTTTACCTGTGCACATGCTCTGGTCTAGTTGGATTTGTAAGGTAGAATTGGGGTCATGAGAGTGGGGTGGGGAGCAAGGGAAGAAGCATTAAAGAACTAGAGGAAAGTTGTATGTTTCATCAGTGCTATACAGCACCCTGATTGGCTCATTTCTTCCTTGTGATCCTTCTGTAAGGGGATGTCCAATTGTCTACAGATGGGCTTTGGGTCTCCACTCTGCACTCCTCATTTGCATTGATATAATTTTTTGTTCTGGGTCTTTGATGCCTGATTGATACCTGATCCCATGACACCTTGTCATCACATAGGTTGGTGTGCTTCTTCCATGTGGACTTTGTTGCTTCTCAACTATATGACTGCTTGTTTATCTTCAGACCTTTCAGACCCCAGATGCTTTATCTTTCGATAGCCAGACACCATCAGCTTTCTTCACCACATTTGCTTATGCAACCATTTTGTCTTCAGCGATCATGTTGAGAAGGTGAGCAGCACGGAATGCCAGATTATTAGAACAAAGTGTTCTTGTGTTGGGGCAGGACTTGCATAGAGTCATTCTTAATGACCAACCTTTGGGCTAAAAACTGGATGCTTAGCTGTTGGTGCCACTCAAGCATCTGGTTTTGGTGTGATTTTCTTTTATGTTGTTATTGTTAGTTGCCCTCAGACTGACTTCATCTCATGGTGATCTCATGGCAAGGGGTTTCCAAAAATTTTGTGGGAAAATAGAATGAATAGATGCAAATATAAACATAAAATTAAATTTTCACTGTAAGCCTCATCAAGATCAAGATATGTTTGCAAAAATGATGCAATCCCTTTAGTTCATTCCTGAAGATCTAAGGATCTGGACAATTTAATCATGTCAATAAAGGCTTTAAAAAAACATTATCAATGCATGCCACTATAAGCTTCATTTTCACTATTTTCGTCAAAGAAGTAGTTCATTTGTAAACTGTTGATTTCTCTAGGGTCTTTTCCCCAGTTACTTTTTGTAAAGCATCAATGATTTCACTCAAGCTCCACTGTAAAGTTGATGTTTGTCCTTCCTTCAATTTTATCAGAATGTTGTTCTGAGAGGGCCTCTAATCAGACTAGATCCTATTCAAACATGCTATAACAAGTTAGTACGAGATTTTTTAGTGCAAAAAGTTTTTTGAAATCCTACCTTGTCTTTTGTAATATGTATTTCCTGTGAACATTTTGAAGACCTTTCGTAATTACCACTCAGTGGAGTGTTGCTTGGTCCAGTATGTTTGAGTTTATTGTTGTGGGTTTGTATCCATATATTGCAGTAATACTTCCTCTTGATTTTGCTAGGTGTCTATTCTGCTAACCATGATGTCTTCTTCCAGCAATTAGTCTTACAAAAGAAAGCTTTGTGATTGTCTGTCCTGGAAAATCAAACCTGTTCCTGCTTGAGTCTGTAATATAGCTTGAAGCTGGTCAAATCAAATATTTAACAATTTATACTCTAGACTGTATACTTGAAACAGTGATAATTGTTTCTATTTCCTGAGAGCTTTATGTGTGCCAGATGTTTTGCATGTAATTAGTTTCATTAGTCTTCACAATACTATGATATATGTGCATATTATATATATTACTATTTTCATTTTATGGATGAGAAAACAGGGACTCAGAGGTACAAGGAACTTACTGTGTTGAAATTCTATAATGAGGAGCTATGATTTCAACCACATGATTTCATAGTATTAGTATTAATGGTAGAATTTAAATGGCATGCTAATTCTTTGGAGAATCTGGTCACATGTGTTGTAGAACAGGAAGGTATCTGACTGAAATCAGCCCAGACATGAACAGAGGCATGACATTTCTCTAAAAGTCTGTTTGGGTGTGGGGTGCTTTTGCACTATTTCCTGCGTTTATGGTTTGGGAATGGCAGTCACCACTGTGTGGTCTTATAAAGCAAGGAAGCCAGGGGCTTTGCACTTTCAAGTCCGGTCATTTGCTCTGTGACGCCAGTCACCCTGCCTGATTCTCAGATTACACTTTTTAGAGACACTGATAGTAGGGCTTACATAGTATATATTTTTTTGTGTGCATCCAAACGACTATAGAATCATTTCCGAAAATTATATTTCTTTTTTTTTTGGGGGGGGGGGCGGGCATCACTGCTCTCCGGTGGTGGGAGTAGGAGGCCCAGCCCCACTGCTGGAATTGAACCTCCGTCCCAGTGGGCCGCAGTCCCGCGCACAACCACTACGCCACTGAGGCTCAGCCCGGAAAATTATATTTCTGTGACAGCTGTGTGAATGTTGTTTACTTCCCTAGCCTGTAAAAAGCTCCACCCCCTAAAAATCATTTTTACTAAAATCTTGCAAATGGAACTGCTTGGACTTTGTGTGAGTCTATCACTTATTTCCCTTTGTTAAAATACTTAGCATGAGACAAGAAAAGGAAAAAAGTGAAAAAGGAAGAAGAAGAAAGAAAAGGGAAATAAGGAGAAGTCTCAGGCTGGTTCTCTCCTGGTCATGATATGTGTTTTATCGGCAAAATTCTCTTGAGAACATGATATTTTCCTCAACCGCAGAGTGGATTATATTGTAAAAGTGTTAGTGTATCTCCCCCCCCCACTTTGTATTAATAACATGCAGCGATTTCCAGTTGTAACATCTTGTACGTGTTTAGTCACTAAATTCAGAATCAAGAAGGAAATAGTGCTAGATGGGAAAAATCTATGTCATATGTTGAATAATGATTTTGTAATCATTATACTCACTTATTCAACCAATATTTATGAAGCTCAAGTACTCAGCTAAGGGATGAGGAGCAAAGTAAAAACAAACAATGTCATTTTAATTTAACATTTTTCTTATTAGTCAAGATTCACAACCCTTTCCTCAGGAAATAGCCTATGAGGATTTACAATAGACACTTTTGATATTTCTGTTGATGTTAATATAGAGGACTCTCTTTTTTTATAAGGGAACTATACTCTTCCAGAAGTATGGTTCCCATGAATTAGAAAAGATATCTGTTATGTCTCTGTTGTAAGTGGAAATATATTCCAATTAAGAAATGAGATACAAACAAGACATAAACACAAAAAATTAGTGCTTGCTAGAGACTCTTTCAATTGCATGCCCAAGCCGCCAAACACAAACCTACTACATGAGGTTGATTCAGACTCACAGAGACCCCAAATAGAGTTTCTGCACCTATACTTCTTGATAGCAGCAGACATCTTTGTCTCTCTCCTGTGGAGTGGCTGTTGAGTTTGAATCTCTGACCTTGCTGTTAGTAGTTTACAGGACCATCAGAGTTCCTTGACAAACAAACAAACAAACAAACAAACTAAGAGGGCTTAAAAAAAGTGAGGGAGGCATTGTGAATAAAAATGTGAATAAAAATGTGAATAAAAATTATGTACATAATGCTGATTCCTCACAAATATTTTAAAGTATGACCTATGAGTGTTTCCTGGGCTACTCCTTTCAGATGCCTCTTCTTGAGTTAGTGATCACTCTCACTTGATATCTGTCTTAAAGGGGAGACTGGGAAGGAAATTATTGACTCAATAGCTGAAGAGCATCAGACTTCAGAAATGTTCTAATCCTGGGACAAATGACAGCATTTAAATTTTTTTAAATATATTTATATATAGAGAAAGGTATGTAAGATAAGAAAGAAAAAGTTAACTATAAAGCAATACAGATTGCTCGGTGCAACTCACTTGCATTAGGCAACTAGAAGACTGGCAGTCCTTCAAGTCTTGAGGGCCGCTGAGTAGTCCTTTCTACAGCAATCCACAAATGACAGCATTAAAATTAGGTCTTAGTGTTTTTATCTCTTGGCTCTTTTTTTCTCTGTATTTTCAAATAGATCCTTACTTCACAAAATGGTTCTTGATGTGCATCACATTTTTACCCCATCAGTTCAAATGGGATTTTTCCAACTGTCCAACTGGAATGTTCAGAATTAAGTTTTATTGAGTGGGATTGGTTTGTCTGGATCACATGGCAACCCACAACCACATGAAAATTAAGAATAGGGAGCGAAACTTATGTGTACGTCTTGATAACCACTTTGATAGAGGAACTCTCACTTCAGCTGGGGTCTGTTTCTCATTTTGCAGAGAGAAAGAAAAGTTCAATCCGTGTCTGTCATATAACATTGTTCTACAGTCATCTGAAATCAACAGACACTCCTATAATGGTGCTCAATAAACCATAAGGGGAATTCAAATCAGAAGGAAGAGGAGCTAGGTCTGTCTCTGAACAGACATTTTATCTGTTGATGGGTAAACCAGGTGGGAAAGAAACTGTTGCGAAAAATGCTTATTGGTATTTATGTAGATGCTAATGAGGGGAATATGCCTTATACTCTGTTCCTAATTGGACACTTTTGACCTGGTTTCTACCCAGCCCTTCATGACCCAGCTTGACGACAAGACCTGACCTTTTAAGGTACACACTATTCTTCTTAGGACACACCAATTTGGTGTGTTCCAATTTGGAAACTCCACAATGCAAACTGGATTTTATTGTAAACTCACTTGTAGCAGATTTCAGGAACTGAAATACTCCCTTCGCCTTAAGCTGAATTGCATGAACGTGAGATGAAGCAGATGACTGATGCCATGGTTATAGATTTGGAGATGGTTGAGCTTTGGTTTGGATCTCTGACTTTGGGAGTGCCCAATGAATGGTGGCCTAGAACTATCATATATTTCCTATTTTCATGGTTTCTTTGATTTTTTTATGTTCCAAATGTGATGGATTAATTTTACTCTGATGCAAAATATAAAGATTCCACTACAGCACAGAGAACCATATATTAAAAGGTCATGAAAAAGCGGTGTGGGACATGCAGGACATGATGTACAGGCTGGAGGGTCGGTCATTTCCTTGGTAATGAGACACGACGTTGTCACTAAGGGACACACGTACAATAATACTGAGGGGCTGAAGTGAAATGTGACACAAACATGACAATTCCCATGCATGTCTCCAAGTACCTCCCATAGGATGGACTTGCACACTCTAGATTCCAGTGTGGGAAGAAAAAAAAGTTCATCTCACTTTTGAAATTTCACAGAAGAATTTTAAGACCCAAACATAGTGGGTTCTTTTCTCTTCACCTCCAAGGCCAAATCTCAAAACCACATTAAGCTTCTAGTTCAAATCCCAGGCCAACCTTGTAACCTCTGGCATTGAAGTTCTTCCCATTGATTAAAGCGGAGAGGATCAGTTGACTCCTGGCCGAAGGGACTGAGTACAGCCAAGTCTGATCAGACTGGCATTATTTACTTTAGCAGACAGAGAAGGTCTACAATCCAACTTGTATTTAGCATCAATGCCAAAACGGGTGTTGCTGCTGCCTGCCGTCCAACCGAGGTTTACGTTTCAATTTTCCTTTAACCTTCTGGTAGATAGACCCTTCAAATTCAGTGCCATCATTCAAGTGAGTGTGCAGCTGGAACTCTGCAACCTTATAACCCAGGGTGAAATGATTCTGTGACAGTTTGGATTTGGCTGTGTCAAAACTCATCTGATAGCCAGCAAGCCAACCTTCAAAGGCCAACACAACCCAGCCATAGATGGTTGGTTCAGAAAAATTGATGTCAACATTACTGCCAAGACTGAAACAATCCTGTTTATAAGAGGCCTTCAACTTCCCACTCTTCTTTCCTGTGTTTGGTACAAATATGGTATCAAGAGTCAGTTTTAACCCTTCAGCCAATTTATTCTCCAAAGAGATCTCAATCCCCAGAGTGTTTTCTGTCTTCCACTTTTGGGTGAAGGTAAGTCCATAATTACAGACCTTGTATTTGGTCTCTAGGTTGCCAGATAGTTTTCCAGTATCAGTATAAGTATCACCAGAAGTAGAAAATTCCATTCCACTATAAAACTTGGTTCTCAGGTTGATTTTGACCATGCCAAACCCATATCCTTTGTTGAAGACATTCTTGGCAGCCTTTCTGAGGTCACAGTAAGCTGGTGTGTTACACATAGCTCCAACCAGAGGGTCCGTCCCTGCTCAGCCAGGGCAATGCTAAAGGTCTTCTTCAAACCAATGCTGCCTGCACCTGCATGACCGCACTCCGGTCTCCTTGATTTTTAATGGTATGTCTATCTAGCAGACATGGTTTTGCCTTTGTGAATAGCATTATTGAAAGTCTTGGCCTTGCTTCAACACTCATTGCTTGCATAAGGATCACCCACTTGAGCTCTTTATCTATATAGGTGAGAAATCCATGTATTGTGGTAAAGTTTTCCATAACAAAAACTTTTTATGTATATGCAAACTTTTCTGAATAGTATTTAAAATTCTGGGACATTGGCTAAATTAATGATACTATCAATAGAATTCTGATCAGTGTGATCCATGGGGTTGATCTGTAATGTTCCCCACTAAAGGATAATGATTTTCTAAAGTAGATCAGGGTTACAGATAAACCATGTCGATATGAATGAATGTAGGGTGTGCTTCCCCCTAGCCCTAACCTAAGAACATTAGTTCTTGTGAAATGGTGTTAATTATCACTGTGGTGATGATTCTACCTTACATGTCCGGGTGGACCAGAAGATGTACACTGGTACAGATAGGAACCGGAAACAAGGGGAGTCCAGGACAGATGATCCCTTCCAGGTCAGTGGTGAGAGTGGTGCAATCGGGAAGGTAAAGTAGAGAGGGGGAGCCAGTTGCAAGAATCTGCATGTGGCCTCCTCTCTGTGACATGGACAGTGGGAAAGTGGGTGAAGGGAGACATCAGACAGTATAGAATGTGACAAAATAAAAATAATTTATAAATTATGGAGGGTTCTTGGAGGGGGAGGAAGTGGGGAGGGAGGGAAATATGAGGAGCTGAAACCAGGGGCTTAAGTGGAAGGAGAGTGTTTTGGGAATCATTATGCAAAAAGTGTACCAGTGTGCATTTCATACAGTGGATGGATGTATGGATTGTGATGGGAGTTGTATGAGCCCCCAATAAAATGATAAAAAAAGGAAAACAGTGGTGAAGAAATCAGATGTTTCTCAGCTATCAAAGGGAATAGCATCTCAGATACTAAAAAATTATCTTACAGAACCAGGTAACAGGCACCAGAAGACCCAAAACAAAAAAAAAAGCACAAATTGCTGAGAACGAGGGGGTTGGATCAGAGACCCCAAACCCTTTTTTAAACAAAAGGACATACCCTCACAGAAGGGTCACAAGGAAAGGACAAGTCAGCCAGGGCTTTCTCACCCCCCATTCTCATGACCTCAGTCCTGCCTTCTAGTTCTGGCTAGATCAGTGTATGTCCACTGGTACAGGTGAAAGCTCATGTCACATGGAATCCAGGTCAGATAACCCCACCAGGAACAAGAATGAGAGTAGTGATACTAGGAGGATAGGGGGAAGGTAAGGAGAGAAAAGGGGAACTGATCACAAGGATGGATGCATACATCCCTCCCAGGCCCTACCATCCACCCCAGGGAGATGAACAACAGAAATGTGTGTGAAGGGAGACAGAAGTTGGTATAAGATATGAAAATAATAATTTATAATTTATGAAAGGCTGATGAGGGTAGGGAAAAAAGAGGAGTGGTGTGATGCAGATGTAAGTAGGTCAAAATTTAACACTTTATCATTTGTTCTCATTTTCTGACCCACTTTATATTTTTCTCATTTTAATTTTTCATGTTATCTTTTCAACCAAGGTTTTCCTGTTTTATTTTGTTATTATTATTATTATTGTTATTGGATTTTTCCCTTTGTGTTTTTCTTTATAAGAAATTGAGGATAGGTAAATCTATAGAGATAGTAACTGGATTAATAGTTTCTTGTGCTTATGTCACATAAGGTTGGAGGGAAATGAGTTACTACTATTAATAATGAGTGAAAGAAAGAAGTGATCTAAAATTTATTGTGATGTTGATTGTACTCCTTTAAATATGTTTGAACCATTGGATTGTATGATATGTGAATTGTAGGTCAATAGAACTATTAAAACTTTTTTTAAAGAACGGCAAGTGAAGAAATTCTGCAAATCAGACTTCTACCACTAGGAATGTGGTAGTTACATAATTTCATATCAACTTGTTAAATAGAATGTAGAGGTGGAGTCTAGCCTGTCAACCTGGTCACAAGGTAACACTGACCAGCTGTCTGGAAACTTGCTCTTTTTCTCCTGGGAGGAAGACCACACACTCTCTCTGCTTCACATTTCTATTGACAATCCACATGGAGCTATGTTGATGGAAGCCAGAACCCTGGAGCTAGAGTAGCCACAGTGGAGACTCACGCCAGTACTGAGCTGCTTCCAGCACCACTGGATCCATAAGACATCCCGCCCATTGGCCTGTTGCCTTCGGCATCATTGTATGAGTCTGAAGTGGAGTTTATAGACCGGTATCAGACATATGGGCTGATGGATTTTATTTGGATTGGGCTGGGATATTTTCTTAATATACAATTGCCCTTTTATATAAAGTTCTTTCTTACACACACCTGAGGGTCCCTGGATTTGTTTCTCTAGTCAATCTGGACTAACACAAGAAAGAAAAGGAATGAATAAAAGAGATGCCTCCCCCCCCCCCCCAAACCAGAGGTATCCTTCACACTGCTTTTATCAATACTGGTACGTAGGAAGACCCATTTTGTCTTCTGTCTTCTATTGCAGTTGAGGATTTCATGTTCGGCTACTTTCCTCTCATTTGTGTGCATAAAATTTTCCTTGTCCCTGTCAATTATTTAGATTTTATCATTGGTCTCATTGTAAGCTGAGACTGTGGTTTTCAGCAAGAAATTTCAGGACTATGAAATCCTAAAGCTTCCAATTATAGCAGAAAAATAACTGCATGGTTTGGACATAGAGTTTGCTTTCATATGAAGACACAAATCTGAAATCCATAAAAATATTTTCATTAAAAACAACCACTGCCACCTGGCTGATTCCGACTCACGGCAATTCTATAGGAAGAGTGGAACTGCTTGACAGGGTGCCAGAGACTGTCATCGTTTTGGAATCAGATAACCTCACCCTACTTTCTCAGAGGGTTTCTCTGGTGGCCTGGGATGGCGGATCTTGCTTTGCGCAGCCTGATGCTTAACCCAAGGTACCAGGAGGGTTTATTCAAAGCCCTTGCTCTTGGTTCCAAACCAACTTTCAGAGAGCAGGAACCTACTTTGCTCTCTCTTTACACAGTTTTTATTCTTAGTACCCCTTAAAAAATAACAGCATTGCTCAAGTTATATAGATTTTGTTAGAAACCATTCTTATGTGAAAGTTGAACTTTGCATCCATCTGGATGGCAATATTTAATGAATTTCTGAGTGCTCGAAGATGGCTGACATCTGCCAGATAAATCATAAGTAAATCCACACACCTGAACAATTGGAAGAGGATAAAGATGTAAGATAGGTATACTCTTTTCAAGTGTGTATGAAATTATTCCATGATGTTTCTTTATATTTATGTTAACTATTTAGCAATTTAATTCTGTATGATTTCTTTATGTTTTAAAGTCTAAAACTCTTCAAACTCACTCTTGTTATAACATTAGAGAATCAAAAAATTATTCAAGTAGATAGCTTTAAAAAACAACATTATATGTATCATATGAAATAAGGGGTGGAAGAAACAGATAAATTCCTAATATTTCAAAAATCATAAATGTAAGGGAAAACTATTCAGGAAGACTTAAGAATTATACTAGTCACATAAATTGCCCCCAATATTTAAGAGAATAATTACAACACAATATAAAGAACTAGCTTCTATATTAAAAATTACAGTTTCTTAGAGTGGTAATGAATTCTGTACTCTGAAGTAAAGCACAGCATATCAGAAACATTTATAGTACCTCACTTTTTAGAACCAGCGAGGAGTCTCATAAGCCTTGATTACAGGAAGTAGGAAATTCTAAAGCTCACTCTCCTTTTATGAGAAAATTTATTCTTAGCAAGTGAGTGGGTGGGCCAGCACCTCTTTCCTCCCTCGACACTCACATAGATTTGGCTCCTGGTTTAATCTCTCCATCATGAAAAATGATCCCTAATTTACATCAATAAAAATCTCTATGTTGAAGCAATCTGGGCAACCTCACTACATAAACTCCCTAAAATAAGAAAAAAATCCAAAATGCACAGATTCTAGAATACTGGTTGAAATTCTCATGAATGGGAACAGTGGAAGAAAACCACAGCAGCATAACACCTTCCCTCGGAAACTTGGAGTTTCTAAGTCTGAAACGGAGTCTTGCATTGCTTCTCTGACAAGGACAACTTTGTGTCTAGATTTCTGCTTAAATTCCATGTAATAGTTTCTATCTTGGCAAGCGACTTAATGCTCTTTTCTATTAGGAATATCATTGGATACTGTTTCTCCGTTCTCAGCTTGTTCTTTCTTGTTTGATGTGTTTTTACAAGCCGTCTTAAACCCCATCCCCACTCCCAACTGGAGTAATTTTGAGATCCGGACTATGAAACATGATTGGAAATGTAGTTCTGAGATGTGCTGAATATGAATTTTATCATTCATAATTTGTAGTTAACAGCTTCAACATTTTTAATGTGTCAAGTATTATGTTAATTGCTTTAAACTTTACAATAAATTGAAGAGACAAATATTACAATCTTCAGATTATAATATTTATAGTTGGGATTATTGAGACTTGAATAATTTAAGTGACTCATCCAAGATCACCTAACAAATAAACATCAGCATCAAGATTCAAAGTCAGGTTTGTTTGATTTCAAAGAATGTAAAGATTTTTCTTATTTAAACATGAATATATCTACACCCACATGGGACGATTACAGTGGCAGTCATGTGCTTATGTTAATTTTATGATTGAAATATAGGGGTGGAGTCTAGCCTGTTAATCTGGAGATAGCCATTGAATAGCCAATGAGGCCTCTATGGCTTTCTCCTGAGACTTCTGGGAAATCTCGCAATATTTCCCTCATGAAGATGAGAAGCTACCTTCCCTCTGAGTTAGTCTCAGAGACATGAATAACGCACAAGACAAGGTGGCAGCGTCTGAGAAGCTGGAGGAGACAGCGGAGAGTCCACACGGCTTTGCCCTGATGGAGCCAGACCTCTGAAGCTGGGGCGGCCACATGGAGACCTCTGCCAGTGATGAGTTGCTTCTGCTGTTGATGAACCCTGAGCCCTGGAAGTGAGGAGCCATGTGGAGACCCCTGCCACCACCGGGATTCTGCACCCACTGACCTGTGACTTTGTGAGTTGGAAGGAGACTTTATAGATTGATTTCGGGTATATGGTTAATATCAGTCTTATGACTTTGAACTGGACTGGGCTCAATGTCCTGTTCCTATTGTATATAAACCTTTTCCTTATATCTATATGTGTGTTTATGAAATTTGATCCTCTAGTCTACCCGGACTAACACCATTACCAAAAGCACATAACAAAGTCAAGCCCACAGTGATCCCATTGATTCTTTTTTTTTTTTTTTAAGTTTTTTAGGCATCACTGCCCTCTGGTGGTGGGAGTAGGAGGCCCAGCCTCTGCTCCTGGGAGCCGGAATTGAACCTCCATCCCAGTGGGCCGCAGTTCCGGGCACAACCACTACGCCACCGGGGCTCAGCCCCCCATTGATTCTGATTTACAGTAATCTTACAGTAACTATAAAATGACAGACTAAGACAGTTGCCTGACAGATGAGGCCCCAAGTCTTTTACAGAAGGAGATGGTCTCATCTTTCTCCTCTGCTTAATACACTGCACCACCTTTGAAAACTACCAAAAATTGTGAAATATTTTTCTCTGCTTCTACTCCAAGTTAATGTTCTTCTGCAATGTTTTCTAATGCTGTTGTCTTTATATTAATCTTATGGATTTCTAGCTGAATTTGTTGTTGTAATTTTAAAGTCTCCACTTTTACTTTTCTTTTAAATCACTTTATTGGGGGCCCGTACAACTTTTATCACAATCCACCCATCCATTTACCCATTGTGTCAAGCACATTTGTTGCCATCATCATTCTCAAAATATTTGCTTCCTACTTGAGCCCTTGGTATCACCTCCTCATTCTCCCCCCCTCCCTTCTGGCTCCCTTCCCTCATGAACCCTTGATAATTTATAAATTATTATTATTTTTTCATGTCTTACACTGTCTGGTATATCCCTTCACCCATTTTTCTGTTGTCTGTCTTCCCTGGAGGGGGTTATATCTAGATCCTTGTGATTGGTTCTCCCTTTCTACTTCACCTTTCCTCCATCCTTCTGATATTGCCACTTTTGGCACTGATCCGGAAGGGTTCATCTGTCCTGGATTCCCTGTGTGTCAAGCCCTTATCTGTACCAATGTACATGTTCTGGTTTACCCGGAATTTGTAAGGAAGAATCATGTTCATGATAGAGGGTTGGGGTGGGGTAGGAAGGAAGCATTTAAGAACTAGAAGAAAGTTGTATGTTTCATCAGTGCTACCACACTCTGCACCTCATCAGTGCTACCACACTCATCAGCACCTACCACACTCTGACTGGCTTGTCTTCTTCCCCCAACTCTTCCATAAGGGGACGTCCACTTGCCTACAGATGGACTTTGAGTCACCCCTCCACACTCCCCCTCATTCACAATGATATGATTTTTTTGTTCTTTAATGCCTGAAGCCTGATCCCATCAACAGCTCATGATCACCTAGGTTGGTGTGCTTTTTCCATATGGGCTTTGTTGCTTCTCAGCTAGATGGCTGTTTGTTTATCTTCAAGCCTTTAAGACTCTACATATTTTGATAGCCAGGCACCATCAGCTTTCTTCACTACATTTGCTTGTGCACCTGCTTTGTCTTCAGTGATAGTGTTGGAAAAGTGAGCATCATGGAATGCCAATTTAATAGAACAATGTATTCTTGCATTGAGGAAGTACTTGAGTGAAGACCCAATGTTCATCTGCTAATTTAATACTAAACCTATAAATATATGCACATAGATCTAGTTCCCCATCATCATATGTAAATATATTTACATATGTACATGACTGTGCTTAGACCTCTATAAATGCCCTTTGCCTCCTAGGTCTTTCCTCTAGTTCCTTTTATTTTCCTCTTGTCCCACTATCATGCTCAGCCTTCATTTGGGTTTCAGTAATTCCTCTCGGTTCCATTGCCCTTAATCAAGCTCTACCAGGCCTCTTAGACCTTCCTTGCCACTAATTTTGGATCAATTATTGTTCCCTTGTCCCTGGGTTTGTTAACACTACTTCCTTTTCCCTACTCTGCTCCCAAGTACTCCCAGAATGTCTGTCCCATTGTTGTTTTCTCCTTCAGATTGTTTATCCTGCCTATCTTATCTATATAGACCTGCAGAGATTAAAAAAAAAAATCTAAGACAAAGCAAAAGAAAGCAAAACAAAACTATGACAAAAAAGAAAAGAAAAGCTGTAAATAGCTCAAGATCTGTTTGTTGACCTTTAGAAGTGTTTTCTGATTGAGTTTGATGGGGTGCCATGCCCTGACCTCAATGTCTAATTTTGGTATTCCCTCAAGGATTCCTTACTCTGCTTCCCTTGCTGTTCTGTTGTATAACCTTAGTGTATTACCTTGGTGAGGTGGGGTCAAATCGGGTACAGCTCCCACACTCTGTCTCCAGTGTTGTGCACTGTAGGGCTATGGCTCAGTGAGGGATGTCCTATCTCGTAGTGGGACTGGCCATATGGTCCTTTCTGTGCATTTGCTGCTCTGAGTGGGGATATCGTCCGCCAGGCTTGGTGGGCCAGCATGTGTTCCACTCTCTCTTCCTCCCCCTTCATTTGCTCCTGTGTCCTCTGTTCACACATGCCCCTCTCCCTGAGCCATAGCTTTTGTGCTGTCCTCTGAAGTGAATTCTTCTGGGGGGAGGGTGGTTGTCCACATAGTTGGAATTGAGGCTGGCCCTTCAGGTCTCACTATTGGTTCCCTACTTCATGGCAGTGTGTTGTGTTCTTGTCTTGGAGCACAGGGTTGAAATGTGGTCCCCCTTTTCTCTGTTAGGATATAAACAAAAGCCTCCCCTTGAATGGATTAGTGTCCTGCTTCCCCACTACTCATTTCTCCCCGCCCCCCCCCCACTTCTTTTTAGTTGGCTATCATATGTATCCCTAGATTTGGTTTGGACCCTGCCATACTACCTGTACTTCCCCCAGGAATGTTTGTATACAGTAGCATTTCCCCTATGCCCCTTTTGCATTTTTAAGGTAACTTTAGCAGACTCATATAGTACATGTCCTTTTGTGCTTGGTTTACTTTGCTTACTATAATTTCCTTTAGTTCTTCCCATGTGGTGATGTGCTTCATATGTACTGTGAGGTAACATTTTCATCTGTTTGGAAAGTTCATGGACTTTCAGAATGAGGTTTGTCATCAATAGAAATTTCACCTTTGCTGAAACGAGAAAACCACTCATACACATAGGTTTTTCTCATAGTGCTGTTCTTGTAACCTGTGTTCAATATCCCACCAGTTTCTGTTGCATTTTTCCTGAGCTGCAAACACAATTTCACAATCTCCCCAGCTGCTCTCTTAAGTCAGCTCTCATAAAAAAAAAAAACCAAAAAAAAACAAAAAAACGAGGTTCAAGCAAAACTGTTTTTACGAAAAAATTCACTGTGAATAGAGAGAACCTTCCTAGGTAACGTAGCCGAGTGCACTAACTTAGAGAGAGTGACTTGATACTCGCCTAGTGGGAAAAAAATGTGCATCAAAAAAGTTCCATTTCACCCACCTCAATTGTGTTTTTTTGGGGGGGAGGGAGGCCCTGCGAATGTCACAGAGGTGCAAGGATTGTGATATAAGCACACATATGCACATCTTGTTTATAGCAGCCTTCCTTTGATAGCAGAAGAATAGAAAGTGCCCGACAGTGGTTGACAGTGATGACATGTGAACACAAAGAAATAACATTCAATGGGACAAGCTGCTGATTGACGCTTGAAACACCTCATAGCATGGATGAACCTACAGGCCTTTATCCTGAGGAAGTCAGGCTGTCACAAAGGACAAATCTTAAATGAGAACACGAATATAAAAGGTTTTCTCTTGGAAAGAAACATTCAGGGAAGAGTATCGGGGCTTAGAGGAGATGGGTGGGGTAAAACCCCCCCACTAGAGGGTAATCTCGTGGTGGGATTCAGCCACTTCACACCAGTGCAGCAGAATGGCTATCAACTTTTTTGTTGAGTTCAATAAACTGGTTGTTGAAATGGCACTTCTCTGTCTCTCTCGATGAATAGGCAGGATTAGGCACCCTGTGGAGACGGAGACAGCTCTAAGGAGGCATGGAAGGGAAGGAGGCAGGGGGAGGTGAGTGGTGAGTCAAAAATAAAGAGGCAAAGGACTAGCCAGAGCTATAAAGCTGATGGCAGGAGAGCATATCATTCCCTGTCATCAATGGAAAAGTGTCTGAAAGGAATTACTGAGAGGGGAACGATGGGTAAGTATGAGAGTGGGGCAGGAGGAAAGAAAAAAGAAAAAGAGGAAAATAAAAAAAAATAGGTTAAACACACACATGTAAACATAATTATATAAATATAGGTGTGTTTGTCTATGCATGTACAAATATGCAAATACAGTAAGAAAGCAGATGGACTTTGGGCCTCGACTAAAATCTAACCTATGTACAAGAACTGTTTGTTCTAATAATATACGGCACCGTATGATAATCACCTTCCTGATAAGATCACTGAAGACAAAATGTGTCATGATCAAATGTGATGAATAAAACTGATAGTGCCTGGTTATTAAAACAATATAGCATCTTGGGTCTTAAAGTTAAGCAAGCGGCCATCTAGCAGGGAAGCAACAAAACCCACGTGGAATAAACTCACCAGCCTGTGTGATCATGAGGTGTTGACTTGAATAGGTATCAGAAGTTCAAAAACAAGCAATCAAATGGATGTGAAGGAGCATGGACAAAGTGAAGCCCCAAACCCACCTGCAAGACAATTGAGGAGTCTCTCACAGAGGGGCCTCTTGGGGGAAGAGGACACTGAAGAAATACATAACTTACACCGTCTGGTTCTTTAATATTTCCTTGCCTTACTATTAAGACTTATGTATCACCTCATTATTACTATTAGACCTATATATGTTTATTTATGTAACAAATATGCAAGAATGCCAGGATGGATGGCCCTTAAGAAACATCAGCAGGAGTACTGATTCCCTGAGGATATGGGAGGGAGGGGAGCTGATGGCAATGATGACTGTAATCCCACTTGAAGGAAGTAAATAACAGAACTGTAGGTAAATGAATATATTGGATAGAGTAGGATATGGCATATATATACATATATAGAAATATATAATTTAACAATAATAATAAAAGTTCCTTGAGGAAAGGATCGAGGCCAGGGATAAAGGGGAGCTGCTATCAAAGAGTTCAAGGAGAAATAAAATGTTTTTAAATGGATCGTAGTAGCAATTGTACAATTGTTCTTGATCTATTTGAATTATGAGTTCAAAAGTATTGTGTGACACTGAAATGAACATAAGATATAACCCAAGTGACATGGATGGAGTCTGTTTCAGTAAGAAGTATAAATTAATTTATGCATTCATGCAGTGAACTTTTACTGAGGATCCTTAAAGCATCTGATACAAGCTCGTTACTGGGGACAAAGGGACCAAAGGGTGTTATGTATTGACTTCAATGGGCTTATAATAATTATCATCTTCCAAAAGTGTGTTTTTAAATCTGCACCATCTTTCTTTCATTTTCCAAACGTATCTAACTAATGTCTACATGTATGCCAATATAATCCTATAGGTGTGAGAATCTCACATTTTCCTGCACATTTGAGTCACTGGGGTAGCTTAAAACATTATTAATAGCTGGGTTTCACCTTCAGTGATTCTAACTTGCAATCAGTAGCCAAGAATGAGATTGCTCTAGCTCAGGCGTTGGCAACCTTGTCTTGGAAAGAACCAGATGGTAAATACTTTAGTCCTTTTGGAGCCATATGGTCTTTGTCACAACTATTCAACTGTTGTTTTTGTGTAAACACAGCCATAGACAATATGTGGAAAAACAAGTGCGTTCCAATAAAACTTTATTTGAATTTTATAAAATTTTCATGTGTAGCAAATGGCAATTCTTCTTTTGATTTGGTCAGGCATTTCATAATATAAATGCCATTCTTAGTCCGTGGTGGTTGAGTAGAAAGGCTTATTTTGTGGACTGCAGTTCACTGACCCTTGCTTGGGAAAAGTGCAATCATGACTGCTCATCAGGGTCATCTGTGGTTCTTGGAAAAAATGCCTGGCCTCTCCCCAGGAGTAGTTGATTCAGGAGGTCTACATGGGGCCAGAGAATTCCATTGTCCAGGCAGGGATTAAGAATTCCTCTCAGTGATAAACATTTCTTGAATCTCCTTCCCTTTTATGTCCCTGTTATCACAATCCTTTGCATCATCTTGTACCTGAAATATGCTAATAGACTCTGTCTCCAAGAGAAGATACTCATTAATGTTCTACAATCTAATTTCATACTTTGCTTCAAAACCCCTCTACTGGCTTCTATGGCTTGTAAGTCAAAGTCCATACTCTCTATTAAGCCACAGAAAAAAATTTTAAATATTTTTTGGCCATGGCTTATGGGCTCAGTCTCCTCACCCTCTAGGTTCTGGGCAAACAAGGCTGGCTATTTGCTATTCATCTGGAGCTATTCACCAAGCCTTGCTGGTCTCCCGCAGGAAAGCCCTTGCCTTTTGGCAAATGTTTACTTGTGCTCCCAGACAAAGCAGCATTCTTTACCTTCCTTTTGTTGATGCATGGGCTAGAATCTAGATGGCCCTGCTCTCCATTCACATAGCTCCCGTCTTAGTGTCTTAGAGCTGCTGTAACAGAAGTACAAGGGGGAGACCTTAAAAAACAGAAATTTCCTCACAGTTCAAGAGGCTACAAGTCAGAATTCAGGGCACTATTTCTGAAGATAGTTTCCTTGTTAGTCCTTGGGGATGATACTTGTTTTGGCGTCTGTAATTCTGGTGTTCTTTAGTTCTTTGATAATTGTCATATGTGTGCCTGTCTCCCCAAGCATGCTCTCACTTGTTTCTGTGTAGGCTGCCTCCTATAGCACTCAGAAAGGTTTAGGTGAAGGATATACCTTACAGCTATAGGACTTCACCAACATACACTGAAAACTTTATTTTCAGACCAGATTACATTTATGGGGATAGGGTTGACATTTCAACACATATTTGGAGGAGCACAATTCAACCCATAATAGTCCCCTTGTCTACCTTTGATGTATCATATAGCATGAGAATGCTTTGTTTAGAAGTGAATTAATGGGGAAAGGTCCCGACTTTAGTGATTTTTTATAATTTAGCACTTGGTGCAATATTTAATATGTAGTAAGTGTTCAATAAATGCCAACTGAATCGAATCTGATGAAGAAAGCATGGAAAGTAAAATAATTTCCATTGCACAGATGAAATAATGGATACATTGTGGCCATAAATGACTTCTTTGGGATTTATCCAACTGCTAGGTTAAGAACCAAAAGTAAATTCCCTTTTTTTTTTTCACTGCCAGCTGCAGGCTTTCTTCCTATTATTCCAGCTACCCTTATAGTACGATTACTAGCCTTCTGTGCCCCCAGTAGATAAATGTTGCCACGGAATGAACACTAGGCTACAGCGGGGCCCTACATGTTAGTGTTTATGCTTATGGAAGCTATGGAGTCCAGTTTTCTAGTCTTTAAAACAAAGAAATGAAATTCGATTACCTTAAGATTACAAAAAATTCTAATAGTTATTTTTGCTTATTTGTTTATAAGTCCATCAATGAGTAGAATCTGATATCAAACAAAACCTAAGCAGTGTGAAGTAATTTGTTCAAAGACTCCCTACAAACTGGTGGGAGGAGAAGAATGAAGTAAGCCCGCATTATTTCTCTGCTGCTTCCATCACACATTGCCACATACTTAGAAGCTTAAAATAACAAAACTACTATCTCACAGTTTGGGAGGTCTGAAGTCCAGGGAGTTTGGCTGGTTCTCTGCTGCATGTCCTAAGGCTGAAATCACAGTATAAGAAACCTAGACCCTTATGTAGAGGCATTGGAAAAGAAGTGGCCTTCAGGCTCTTCAACCTGTGGATAGAAGCCGGCCTTTTATAGTTGTAGGACTGAGGTCTCTGTTTGTTTGCTAGTTCCCAGCCAGAAGTCATTCTCAGTTCCTTGAAAGATCTCTACATTCTTTGACATGCCGTCCCTTTCCTCATCTCCAAAAAGAGCAATGAGTGAGTGGGAGCAAAACCTTTTCATATTTCAGACCTCTTCTGTCTTCCTCTTCTGTTTTTAAGGGCTCATACCATTGAGTGTACCTAGGAAGTCCAAAGGGATCTTTCTTGATTACGGTAGGTTGCAGAGTCCTCTGACAATAATACCTAGAGTCAGCACTACTTAAAGAAGCATTTGATTGAGTGACCAAGGAACGGAATCCCAGGCCATATAGCTTCGGAATTCTGCCGACTCTAAAGTCCATGTTGACCAATTTTCAAGCTAAGATACTGGCCACCATTACTTAATTTTCCATTATGTTTATTTTTCTTGGTCATAAATCATTTGAAACAACATCTTTATGTGCATTACTGTGGCAGGCACACCCTGCCACAATGTATTTCATATATATGAGATAATAAACATTTTTGGTGAGCAGCTACTAGGGCCATCCATCCATCCATTCCTCAAACATTAAAAAATTTATCCTTTATATTAATAACACTAACAGCCACTGTTATTGCTGAAGATGTGATGATAAAAGAGATTGGGACTTATAGCCAGAAGGCACATTCTTTCATTTGCACATCACATTTATTTACCACTCACTATGTGACAGGGTGTTCTTGGCTGAAGTCAGACAGATTTTATAGAGCTTACATTCTGTGCAAGAAGAGTAAATAAAACTAAATAGATGAATACAGGCATGAATTGTTGGGTAATAACTAGTGTTGTGAGGAAGCCAATCAGGGACATACAGTGACTGAGTTAGGGGTGTGATTTTAGATAGAATAGTCAGGGAAGGCTTCTTTAAGGTAAGAATCTGAGTTAAGATAGGAAATTCTGCTGAGCCCCGGTGGCGCAGCAGTTGTGCGCAGGACTGCAGCCCACTGGATTGGAGGTTCAAATCCAGCTCTCCAGAAGCAAGGGTGGGCCACCTACTCCCACCACCAGAGGGCAGTGATGCCCCCCCCAAATAAAAAAAAAATAAGATAGGAAATTCTAGTTGATAAGACAGAAAAACAGGCCAATAATCACCATACAAAGTGGTAAGTTCTATGAGAGAAATAAAAGAATATGCAAAGGGGTTCTAAAAAGTTTATAGGACAATTGTCACATGCTTTTCCATGAACCCTTTGAAGTCTTCTGCTGTGAGACAATAAGAGCATAGAGAGGACTTGGGACTAAGCCAGGAGATGAAGCTTTGCATCAGGCTTGCAAGATGCATGTGAACAAGGAAGACACCAGGGTAGAAGATGATGTTGAAGACAGAGCAGCAGTAAGGGGGAAAAGATATCTTACTAGAAAAGAGAATCAGATGTGGTTTAGGATACCTGAAGCCTGGAGTTTTCAGGGGGAAATGTGATGGGAGATAAAGCTAGTGATGTACCAAACCAACCAAACTCACTGCTACCAAGCCAATCCTCACTCAGCAGCCTTACAGTGCAGGCTAGAGCTGCCCAGCTGAGTTTTCAGGACTGAAACGCTTGCTGCGTTTACACGTTTCATCCCTAAGACTTCAGGGAAATATTTTGATCCCAACTGTAACGTGATAAGATCTGTAGCTTTGTAACATCACCGAAAGCAGCATAGAATGTGAATATGGAAGGAGGAGACTAGACGGAGAAAGAAAACTCAGTCATTATTACCTCATGGGAAGGAGGCTATGGTGGGGATGAAGAATACAGGCAGAACCTAGACATAATGTGGAAAGAGGTTTTGAGAAAATTCTGAACATGGACCATGAGAACAGAATGAACTGGTTTTCTTGGTCTGCTAAGACCAGCAGCAATTCATGAAGCTAGGAAATACTGGAGGAAGAAGAGTTTCAGGGTGAAAGTTGAAGAGTTCAGGCTTTGACATGTTGAATCCAAAGTCCCAAGGGGTAACAGTTAAATGGACATTTTCAACAGGCAATTGAATATTCTTGTCTGGAACTCAGGCTGGAGAAATTAGGGGTTGTCATCGAAGTGATGGTAGTTGAAACCACAGACATAGATGAGGTCACCCAGGAAAAATGTATAGGACAGGAAAGAGAAAAGGAGTTTAAAAGGGGTGGGAGGAGTGGCTGCAAAGGAAACTTAGAATTGGCACAAGAGATAGATAGTGTCACAGAAATCAAGGGAGTTTCAAGAATTCATTCACTTTAATACCTTAAAAAACCCCACATATCGGGCTGAGCCCCGGTGGCGTAGTGGTTGTGCGCGGGACTGCGACCCACTGGGATGGAGGTTCAATTCCGGCTCCCAGGAGCAAAGGCTGGGCCTCCTACCCACCACCAGAGGGCAGTGATGCCTAAAAAAAAAAAAAAAAAAAAAAAACCCACATATCTTATTAGTGGTTAGGCTCAAGGAAAAATAAATACCACATTTCACCTTGTGTTAGTCCGGATAGACTAGAGGAACAAATTTCAGAGACACACATATAGGTATAAGGAAAGGTTTTATATACACGGAAGAAATGTGACCCTAAGAAGGCCTCCAGTCCAGTCCAGTGCAAAGTCTTAAGTCCAATAATAACCCATATGCCCGAAGTCAGTCTATAAAGTCTGCTTCCGACTCAGGAAGTCACAGATCAGTCGGTGCAGAATTCTGGTGCTGGCAGGGTCTCCCCATGGCTCCTCGCTTCCAGGGCTCAGGTCCATCAACAGCATGCTGCTCCAGCTTCAGAGGTCTGTCTTCATCAGGGCTAAGCCGTGTGGTCTCCCCACCAGTTACTCCAGCCTCCCAGCTGCCACCATTCTGTGTTGCCTGTGGTTAATCATCTCTGAAACTAACTCCCAACAACTGGGGAAGCTAGCTTCTCATCTTCACGAGGGAAATATCACGAGATTTCCCTGGAGTCTCAGGTGAAAGCCATGCCCACACAAAGGCCTCATCGGCTGCTCAATGGCTATCTCCAGATTAACAGGCCAGACTCCACCCCTACATTTCAATCATAAAATTAACATAAGTACATGACTGCCACACACCTCTTCTAATGAATTTTCAGGGAAAAGTTTTGTAGCACACACAAAAAAAGGCAAGAACTCATGGAAAACTAAAATGTGCGACAGTGGGTTGTCTGTAGGATGTTTCCAAACACAAGTTGGCGAACCTACCTGGTCACCATGAGCTGAAGATGTGTCAAAAATGCAGATTCCAGATTCCAAGTCACTACTCCTAATGTTACTAAGTCAGAATTTCTTCTATTTGAGGGGCTAATAAATATTAATTTGAAGTGAGTTCCTGAAGTGAATTTAAAGCATATTTTCAATTGTGAACTGCTGGTGCCCCCATACCTCCAGAGTTTGAGGGAAAAATAGAACATATGTTAAAAATCAGCTTGAATAAAATACACAGCATTGCACTTGATTGATTTTGAAAATACTGAAACTAATTATATATCTAAAAGAGGAAAAGAAATTACTTGGAACGAACCTAGAAAAATGTTTGGTGATTAAAATATTAACTAGAAAAAGAGAAGTCATAATATTGGCAAATCATTTTTATGCTTACTGTTATAGTAATTTATCTTTATTAATTGTTTCCTAAAAGTAAGAACTATTGATATAATAGCACATGAAGTGAGTATAGGACACAGATTGCAATTGCAAAATATTTGCCTCATAATTTGAAATATAATGCATTTGGATACATTAGTTGACAAAAATATTTGAGCAAAACAACTTCTCAAGACCAGTAATCACCATGCAATAATATTATTATTTTAAAGATGATTTTATTGAAATCTTATTTTATAGAAGCTTTTACATCTCTTTTTAAAAATAATTTTATTGGGGCTCTTACAGCTATTATAACATTCAGTACATCATCTGTATCAAGCACATTTGCACACATGTTGCCACATACATTTCCAAACATTTTCCATTTGAGCCCTTGGTATAAACTCCTCTTAAAAAAAAACTCCTCTTTCCCCTCCCCCCCTTTTAAAAAATGATTCATTTTATTGGGTACTCATACACCTCCCCTCAAGATCCATACATACATCAATTGTATGCAGATCTCATTGGCACACTTGTTGCCATGCTTTTTTTATTTTTGGGCATCACTGCTCTCCGGCGGTGGGAGTAGGAGGCCCAGCCCCACTGTTGGAATTGAACCTCCATCCCAGTGGGCCGTAGTCCCACGCACAATCACTATACCACCGGGCCTCAGCCCTGTTGCTATGCTTTTACAACTCTTATAACAATCCATACATCAATTTTATGAAGTATATTCGCACATATGTTGCAATCATTATTTTCTAAACATTTACATACTATTTGAGCCCTTGGTATCAGTTCCTCTTTTTTTCCCTCCCTGACCCCACCCCACCCTCTTGACCTCTTGATAAATTGTAAATTATTATTATTTTCATATCTTACATTGACTGCTGTCTCCCTTCTCCTGTGGTTTTTTGTCCCCTCCTCACACCCACCCTTCAGGTATTGCCACTCCCAATTCTGTTTCTGAGGAGTTTATCTGACATGGATCCCATTGTCCAGTCTAGCCTGCAGTGAAAGGCAGGTTTGGTTCATGATAGTGAGGGGTAAAGAAGCCTCAAGGAGTCAGAGGACATTGTATGTTTCATCAGTGCTATACTTCATCAGGTTGGTTGATTTATCCTTTCCTTGCCACTCTTCTGTGAAGGGATGTCCCATTGTATACAGATGGGTTTGGGGTCTCTTCTCCGAACTCCCTGGTTCTCAACAATGTGTTTTTTGGTTTTGTTTTGTTTTGGGTATGCTGATGCCTGTTACACGATCCTGTCAACACCGCATAATCACACAGGCTGGTGTGCTTCTTCCATGTGGGCTTTGCTGCTTCTCTGCTAGATGGCTGCTTGTTTAGTTTCAAGTCTTAAAGACTCCAGATGCTGTACCTTTTGATAGCCAGGTACCATCAGCTGTCTTCACTTCATTTGCTTGCGCTATCAATTTTGCCTTCAGCAATTGTGCAGGAGTGTAGTACAACAGAATGTCAGGTTGGTAGAACAAAGTGTTCTTGTGTTGAAGGAGGACTTGAGCAAAGGCCCAAAGTCCAACCACTTCCTTAATATATTGTCATATAGATATATGCACCTATGCCAATACCTCTATTTTTATGAATTAATAAATTTACATAACTGCACAGCTATGTTTATACCTCTATTCATAACTTTGATTCCTAGATTGTTCCTGTTTCTTTTTACCTTCTTCCTTCCAACAATCAGATTTGCCGTTCTTCTGCCTCCTAATAATTCCTCTCAGCTAGATTGCTGTTGCTTCCACGGAAGCAACAGAAGAGATTCCGCAGAATCTCTAAGTCCTCCTTATTGTTGATTTTATTTATTTATTTAAAATACTTTTTTGGCTTCAATCAGAAGGACTTGGGTCTTCCAGGAGTGACACTGGGGAGTGGGTCTTCCATACACCACATTTTCCATGCCCCACTGTGGGCCAGGGATTTGGCTCTGAGCTCTATTTCAAATTAAAAAAATCATTTTATTGGGGGATCATACACCTCTTATCATAATTCATACATCAATCCATTGCATGCTGAGAACATTTTTACATTTGTTTCCCTCATCATTTTAAAAATATATGCTTTCTGCTTAAGACCTTTGTAATCAGCTCCTCGTTTCTCCCTACTCTCTCTGCTCCTTTTCCTTCATGAATCCTTGATAATTTATAAATTATTATTATTTTGTCATATCATACGCTGTCTGATGTCTCCCTTCACCCACTTCCCTGTTGTCTGTCCCCAGGGAGTGGGGAATATATAGAACCTTAAAATCAGTTCCCCCTTTCTATTCCACCTTCCCTCCACCCTCCACTCTCAGCATTGGCCCTGAAGGGATCATCTATCCTGTATTTCCTATGTACCAGTGTACATTCTCTGGTCTAGCTGGATTTGTAGGATAGAATTGGGATCATGATAGTGGTGGTGGTAGGGGAGAAAGTATTGAAGAACCAGAGAAATATTGTATGATTCATTATTATTTCACTGTACCCAGACTGGCTCATCTCCTCCCCACACCCCTTTAGTAAGGGGATGTCCCATTACCTACAGATAAGTTTTGGGTCCCCAATCTGTTCTCCCCCTCCTTTACAGTGATATAATTTTTAGTTCTTTGATGCCTGATACCTGATCCCTTTGGCAGCTCACGGTCACATAGGCAAGTGTGCTTCCTCCATGTGGGCTTTGTTACTTCTGAGCTAGATGGCCCCTTGTTTACATTCAATTCTTTAAGACCCCAGATGCTATATCTTTTGATAGCTGGGCACCATCAGTTTTCTTCACCACATTCGCTTATGCGCACATTTGTCTACAACAATCATATCAGGAAGGTGGGCACACAATGATACGATTTTTTGTTCTTTGATGCCTGATAACTGATCCTTTCAATCCCTCATGGTCACACAGGCTTGTGTGCTTCTTCCCTGTGGGTTTTGTTGCTTCTGAGCTAGATGGCCACTTGTTTATCTTCTAGCCTTTAAGATCCCAGATGCTATATCTTTTGATAGCCAAGCACCATCAGCTTTCTTCACCACATTTGCTTATGCACTCACTTTTTTTTCAATGATCATGTCAGAGAAAGTGAACATCATGGAATGCCAATTTAATAGAAAAAGTGTTCTTGCATTGAGGAAATACTTGAGTGGAGGCCCAATATCCATCTGCTGCCTTAATACCAGCCCTATAAATATATGGATGTAGATATATTTCCCCATCATCATATAGAAATATATATATATATATATATATTTTTTTTTTCTGGACATTCCTTTTTTGTTGTTGTTGAGTAGTTTTGTTTTCTTTTGTTGCTTTGTCTTGCTATGTCTTGCTTTTTTTGTTGCTTGTGTTTATTTTTTATTTCCTCTAGTTCTTAAATGTTTCCTCCAAACCACTATCATGATCCCAATTCTACCTTACAAATCCAGCTAGACCAGGGGATGCACACTGGTACAGATAGGAGCCAGAAACATGGGGAATTCAGGACAGATGATTCCTTCAGGCCCAGTAGCGAAAGTGGTGATACTGAGAGGGTGGAGGGAAGGTGGGGTAGAAAGGGGGAACCAATTACAAGGATCTACATATAACCTCCTCCCTGGGGTATGGGCAACAGAGAAGTGGGTGAAGGGACACATCAGACAGTGGATGATATGACAATAATGATAATTTGTAAATTATTAAGGGTTCATCGGGGAGGGTGAGTAAGAAAGGAGGGGAAATATGGGGAGCTGATAGCAGGGGCCTAAGTGAGAGGAGGATGTTTCGAGAATGATGGCAGTAAATGTTCAAATGTGTACTGCATACAATTGATGTATGTATTGATCATGATAAGAGTTGAATGAGTCCCCAATAAAATGATTTAAAAAAATATTTGTGTAAGCACTTACTACACAATATAAATGTATTTATTGAACTTTGATTGACATGTATCTCATAATTATATGTTTTTAAAACAAAGGTTTTTGGTTTTTTTTGTGGGCATCAATACCTCTGGTGGTCATGGGCACTACCCAGTGCTGTTCCTGAGAGCCACCGCTGGATTTGAACCTTCAAGCCCGTGGGCCGCAGTCCCACACTCAACCACTTACACCCCTGGGGCTCAGCCCTAAAACAAACTTTAATACTTGACCTTTAGAGAAAATCATTTTATTGGGGGCTCATACAACTCTAATCACAATCTATACATAAGTCCATTGTGTGTCAAGTACATCTGTACATGTGCTGCCCCCATCATTCTCATAACGTTTACTTTCCATCTAAGTCCTTGGCATCAGCTTCTCATTCTTTTCCCTTCCCTCCTTGCTCCCGCTCCTCATCACAAATCCTTGATAATTCATACATCATTATTACTTTGTCGTATCTTACACTGTCCGTTGTCTCCCTTCACCCATTTCCCCGTTGTCTGTTCTCCAGTTAGAAGGCAATATGTAGATCCTCATAATTAGTTCCACATTTCTAGCCCACTTTCTCTCCATCCTCCTGGTATTGCCATTCTCTTTACTGGTCTTGAAGGAGTCGTCTGTCCTGGATTCCCTATGCTTCCGGTTCTTATTTGTGTCAGTGTATATTCTCTGGTCTAGCCAGATTTGTAAGGTAGAGTTGGGATCATGATAGTGGAAAGGAGGAAGCATTGAAGAACTAGAGGAAAGTTGTATGTTTCATCATTTCTACATTGTCTCCTCCCTGTGACCACTCTGTGAGGAGAAATCCATTACCTACAGATAGACTTTGGGTCCTGAACCTATACTCCCCCTCATTTATAATGATATAATTTTTAGTTCTTGATGTCTGATACTAGATCCTTTTGGCACCTTGTGGTCACACAGACTGGTGTGCTTCTTTCATATGGGCTTTGTTGCTTCTGAGCTAGATGGCCACTTGTTTCCCTTCAAGCCTTTAAGAACCCAGACACTATATCTTTTGATAGCCGGGCACCATCAGCTTTCTTCACCACATTTGCTTAAGCCTACATTTGTCTGCAGGGATCCCAATGAGAAAGGTGGGCACACAATGATATAATTTTGTGTTCTTTGATGCCTGATTCTTGATCCCTTTGACACCACGTGGTCACACAGGCTGGGGTGCTAAATCTATGTGGGCTTTGTTGCTTCTGAGCTAGACGGCCACTTGTTTACCTTCAAGCCTTTAAGATCCCAGACGCTATATCTTTGGTAGCTGGGCACCATCAGCTTTCTTCACCACCATTGCATATGCACACTTTTGTCTTCAGTGATTGTGGCAAGAAGGTGAGCATCATGGAATGCAAGTTTAATAAAACAAAGTGTTCTTGCACTGAGGAAGTACTTGAGTGGAGGCCCAATGTCTATCTGCTGCCTTCATACTGAGCCAATAAATATGCGCACATAAATCTATTTCCCCTTTATCTTATATAACTATATTTACCTATGTACATGCCTGTATTTAGACCTCTATAAATGCCTCTTGACTCCTATTTTCTTACTCTATTTCCTTATACTTCCCTCTGCTCCACTATCATGCTCAGCCTTCATCTGGGTTTCAGTAATTTCTCTCAGTTATCTTACCCTTGATCAATCCCTACCTGGTCTCACACTCCCGCTTTGCCACTGATTTTGGATCATTTATTGTTCCCTTGTCCCTGGTCAACACCACCATCTATCGTTCACCCACCCCACTCCCCATACCCTCCTCCACCCACACTTTGGAACCAGAGGTCCCATTGTTTTCTCCTCCAGACTGATCATTCGGCCCATCTTATCTAGATAGACTTGCAGACATAATACTATGTACAAAGAAAGCAAGACACAGCAAGATGAAGCGACAAAAAAAATATGAAACGACACCTACAACAAGAAAAAATAAACCCAGAAAACTGTATAGATAAATTAAAAAAAATAATAAAAAAGCAAAACCTGCAAATAGTTCAAGATCCATTTGTTGACCTCTAGGAGCAACTTCTGGTGGAGTCTGATGGGGTTCCCTGCCAGGACCCCAAATCTATCCTTGCACTCTCTCAAAACCTCCTTGCTCTGCTCCCCCCCACTGCTCTGCTGCACGTCCTTAGTGTTTTCCTCTGTGTGGTAGGGACAGACGTCTGCAATCCCAACATTGTGTCTCCAGTGTTGTCCCTCGTGGGTCTTGGTTCAGCAAGAGATTTTGTGTCTCATAGTGGAGTTGAGCATCTGGTCCTCTCTGTGTGTTGGCTGTTCTGCGTGGCTAGATTGTCCTTAAGCCTCGATGGTTCAGTATGTGCTCCACTCTCTTTTCCTACCCCTTCATTTGTTCTCATGTGCTCAGGTCAGACATGTCCCTATCCCCTGAACTTCAGTGCTGTCCTCTAAATTAAATTCTTCTAGGGGAGGGGAGGCAGTACACATAGTTGGGATTGGGTCTGGGCTCTTAGACTCCTCCACTGGCTCCCAGATCTATGTGGTCACACTGCATTCACATCCTGGAACACTGGGTTTAAGTCTGGTCCCTCTTTCCCTGTGGAGATATAAACAATACCCTCCCCTTGGGTGGGATTGGTGCCCTGTTTCCCCACTACACATTACTGTCTCTCCCTCTTCCTTTATAGTTGGCTACTAAAGGGAGCCCTGGACTTTGTCTGACACCTGCCATATTACCTGGGCCTCACTCTATTAATTTTTATATACAATAGCCTTTCCCCTATGCCCCCCTTTTAAAAGCTTACCTCAGTGGACTCATGCTGTACTTGTCCTTTTGCATGTGACTTTCTTCACTTAACATGATTTCCTCCAGTTCTTCCCATGCAGTGATAGGTTTCATGCGTTCTTCACTATTTTTCAGTGATGCATAGTATAGCATTGTATGTATGTATCACAGTTTTTTAATCCATTCATCTTTTGATGGAAATTTGGGTTGTTTCCAGCTCCTTGCAATTGTAAACTGTGCTGCAATGAACATTGGAGCACAGATGTCTGGTAGTGGCTTGTTTCTTCCCTTTTCTGGGTATATACCCAGTAAGGGGATCGCAGGGTCATATGGTAGCTCAATTTCCGTCTGTTTTAGAAATTGCTACATCAACTTCCATAGAGACTATACATATCTACAAATGTGAGTTCCTATTTTGCCACAGCCCCTTCAATACTTGTTGCTTCCTGATTTTTTTAATTGGGCTATCTTTGGGGGTGTTAAGTGTTATCTCATAGTTGTTTTAACTTGCATTTCTCTTATGACTAATGATCAGGAACATTTTTCTCATGTGCTTATTAGCCATTCAGATTTCTTCCCCTATGACACTTCTGTTGAGGTGTTCTGCTCACCTCCTCAGTGGGCAGTTTTTCTCTTATAGTAAGCTTGCAAAATAGTGTAGATTTTACTAATAAGGCCTTTGTCTGAGTTGTGATTGCTAAAGATGTTTTCCCAGTCTGTGGGCCCTCTTAGTACTTTCTTGGTGAATTATTTCTATGTACACAGGTGATTTATCTTCAGTATATCCCACTTGTCAATTTGTGACTTCTCTATATTTGTACCCTTCCTTTTACTGATAAACTATGTATTCCATGTGCCAAGGTTCTCAGGTTGGTGTCAATTTCCTCATCGATGGCCCTCTATTGGGCATTAGGCCTCCACTGAAGTACTTCCTCAATGCAACAGGCAACTGATTTTTGATTTTTCCCAAAATATCCAATGGGAATCAGATGCCCTCTTCAATAAATGGTTCTTGAAAAAAAAATGGATCTCTACCTGCAGAAAAGTGAAGCAAGACCCTTACCTCACTCCATGCACAAGAATAAACTCACGGTGTATCACTGATCTTATGTCTTGTTTTTTTGTGCATATGATTATCTGCAGGTCTATCTAGATAAGATTGACTGGATGAATAGTCTGGAGGAGAAAACAATGGGACCGATGATTTTGGGGGGACATGGGAAAGAGAGAGAGGTGGGAGAAAGGAGATATTGACCAACCTAGGGAAAAGGGAACAACAAATGATACAAAAATCAGTGGTAAGGAGGGAGTGAAAGGCCAACCTACAGTGCTCTTTATTGATGTGTTGTACTTCATTGTGTCTATGTACCAAAGTTTTCTAATTCACTGATCTATTGATGGACATTTAGGTTGTTTCTAATTCTTGCAAATCATTTTTATCGCATTTAACATTATAATACATTAAATGTAAGCATACAGCTCAATGGATTGTCACAAAGTGAATATTCCTGTGTCATCATAACCCTAATCAAGACATAGATGATTACCTGGCTCTTAAAAGTCCCAGCTAATTCTCTCTCCTGACTTTCAAATCAAAATGAAATTCACTGCCATCGAGTCAATTCTGACTCATCGAAACAGGGAGAACTGCCTCTGTGGGCTTCTGAAATGGTAACTCTTTACTTGGAGGGAAGGCCGCATCTTTCTCCCATCCAGCAACTGGTGGCTTCAAACCGCTGACCTTGCCTTTAGCAGCCCAACATGTAAGCACTGTACCAGCAGGACTCCCTCTAGCCCTACCCTCTCTTTTCTTGGAAGGTAATGATCCTGATTTCCAGGACTTCGGTTTATTTTGCTTATTTTGAAGCTTCATATAAATGAAACACTATGCAATTCTGTACATCTGGTTTCTTATGCTCAACCTCATTTTTGAGATTTCAGTAAACATATTTGCCAACTTCTGAACTCTGAAATTGATTGAACATGAAATAAGATGAATTGATAATGGTTGATTTTCTCTTTGGTATGTGGCATTTTTATTTCTAATATTTTAGGGGCCCACCATCGATTTTTCCACAGTAGCAGCACTATTTTACAGCCATGAGTAGGAGTTAGAAATTCCAATCTATCCACACTCTGTAGAGGATTTCTTGTTTGTTTGTTTTTTATTAACCTGGTTATCAATACTAGAGCACCATGATATTTAATTGCTATTTGGTTAGCATTTGTCTAGTGTCTAATGCCTTGTGAACACTTTTAAACATGTTGGCTGCTTGAATGTATCATTGGTGAAGTGTCTATTTATGTCTTCTGCTCACTTTTTAATTCAAGTGCTTGTTGTTGATGATTGAAGTTTACTACATATTTTAGGGTTTAGTCCTTCTTCTGATATATCATTGCCAAATTTTATTTTTCTATTCTGCATGTGTCCTCTGTACTCATCTGGTGAAGTCTTTTGATGAACAGAAATTTATAGAAGGTCCTCATTACCTAGTTTTCTTCTTCTGTGTGGACATTTTTGATATGTTTGATAGTGTGTCTATATCATGTATTAGGATTCCTGAGTTTGCTCTTATTTCTCTTTGATGATCTTTATAGCTTTAAATTTTATGTCTAAGCCTTTGATCCAGTGTCAATTAGTTTTCATATATAATGAGAGATATAGATCCTATTTTACTTTTCTGAAAATGGATATCCAATTTTCCTAGGACTATTTGTTAAAGACACTATTTCTTCTCCATTTAATGGGGTTTGGCCTTTTGCTAATCATCAGTTATCCATAAGTCAAATCAATTTATTTCTGAGTTCTGACTTCTGTTTCTTTCATTTATGTATCTGTTATGTAGCAACATCAGTGCTGACTGAGTAGTGTGTTTTAAGATCAGGTAGTGTAAGATAACCTACTTTATACTTCGTAATAGTGTCTTGCTTATCCTGGTTTCTTTTCCTTACACATAATTTGTGATTCATTTTTTCATCTCTAGTGACTCATTATGAGATCTTAATCAGGACTGAAATATATCTACAAATTGCATTGAGTAGCTTTGATATTTCCACTATGTAAATTCTTTCTATTCGTGAATGTGTCCTCTTCTAAATCCAGCTTGAATTTTTATCAGGTCCTTGCTGGTGTACTCCTGCACTCTTTCAAAAATTATCTTCAGCAAAATTTTACTTACATTTATATAGTAATATTGTTTGTTAATTTGCACGTTTTGTTGAGTGACTTTTTTTTTTTTTAAAAATGGGCACAAGATGGATTGCTTCCAGTCAGTGGACCACGTAGCTGTCTTCCAAATTTCTTCCCATAGATGAGTGATAGCTTCCATTTGGTATTTGGTATTCAGTCAATTCCTAGCAGGTTTTAATTGGCTTTACTAAAGCTATTAGTACAAGTTGAACTTTTTCCTTCAGTATTGTCTGTTCTTGATCATATGTTACCTCTTGCAATGAAATGACTGGTGCCTAATCAATTCTTTTTTTTGGTATAGCGACTGTGTATTCTGCCCACCTTCTTTAATACTTCCTGCATTATTCTACATATTGACATTGGAACCATTAAATATTTCTACTCAAGTCTTCATTTTTTGCTTCAATTCTTTCAGCTTGAGCATATTTGTTTATTTATCTATTTTTATTATTGGCATCCATACTAAAGTTCTTTGCGTATTGGGTTATAATAAAACTAGAGGGATTTAAGAACTGGTATCAAAATTGTTGTTTGGGCCATTGAGTAGGTTTTGACCAAGCGTGACCCAGGGACCCTATGCACAACAGAATAAAACACTGCTCAGTCCTTTGTCATGCTCAATCATTCCTATGCCTGAGCCCACTGTTGTAGACACTGGGCCAATCCATCTCATTGAAGGCTTTGCTCTTTTTACCTGCCCATGTACATTTATCAGCCATGATGTCCTTCTCCGGAGACTGGTCTTTCCTGACAGTATGGCCAAAGTGTGAAAGACAAAGCCTTGTCATTCCTGCCTCTAAGGAGCACCCTGGAAATCTGTTTCCTTTCAAGACAGATCAGGCTTTCCTCTTAGGAATACAAAGTACTTTCAATATTCTTCGCCAGCTCCTGAGTTCATATGCATTGATTCCCCTTTGGTCTTCCTTATTCAGTGTCCAACTTCACAAGCATATCAAGTGATTGAGGCAAAACATGGCTTGGGTCAAGTGCAGCTTACTCTTCAAAGAAATATCCTTGCTTTTTAATATACAGAAGAGGATTTGTGGATCAGATTTACCTAATGAAGTAGTTTTAAAAAAAAATCTCTTGATGGATTCATGAGCATTGATTGTGGATCTAGGAAGACAAAATCGTTGACAACCTCAACCATTTCTCCATTTGTCATCATCTTTTTTTGGGGGGGGGCATCACTGCCCTCTGGTGGTTGTGGGAACTAACCAGCCTTGTTCCTGGAGAGCCGCTGCTGGATTTGAACTGCCAAGCCCGTGGGCTGCAGTCCCGCACTCAACCACTGCACCAATGGGGTTCAGCCCTGCCATCATCTTACATATTGGTTCAGTTATAAGGAGTTTGGTCTGCTTTATTTTGGATAATAATCCATAATGGAGACTGAACTCTTTGATCTTCATCATCAGCAAGTACTTCAATCTTCTTTACTTTCAACAAGCAAAGTTGTTTCATCAACTATTTCAGATTTTTAATAGACCTTTCTTTATCCTCAAGTCACAGTCTTCTTCATATAATCCAGTTTCTCTATTTTCTCAGCATACAGATAAAATAAGTTTAGTGAGAGGATGCAACCCTGGGGCACACCTTTCCTTGTTCTGTTCACACAACTGCTTCTTGCTCCATGTACAAGTTCCACATGAGCACAATCAAGCATTCTGGGATTCCCATTCTTCTCAAGGTTATTAACAGTTTTTTTTTTTTAAAAAATAATGCATACAGTTGTATGCCTTTACATAGTCAATAAAACACAAGTAAGCATATTTCGTGCTTTGAGCCAAGATCCATCTGACATCAGTAATGACATACCTTGGTCCATATCCTCTTCTGACCAGTCTGAATCTCTGGCAGCTTCCTGTCATTGTACTGCTGTCATCGATGTTGGACAGAAAAACAAGATGCCACCATCTTCTGATCTTCAAAACTTGGAATGTGCAAAGTATAAATCTAGGGAAATTGGAAGTCATCAAAAATGAAATGGAATGTATAAGGTTAGATATCCTAGGCATTAGTGATGCCTAGTATTGGCAGAAAATAGTCTGGTGTTGTCCATTTTGAATCAGAAAACCATAGGGAAAAGTGGAAACAAAGAAGATAAAGAAACAATCCTGACCATTAGGTCAGGGTAGGGTATTCAGTAGCTTATCACTGATATGCTCTACTACATTCCAGAGTAGACAGCTACAAGTAGGAAGGATATGACCATCCTCAGGGCAATCTTCTCTTATTTCTCTGCTTACATCATAGAGAGAACAAAATGTAAACCCTTATCTGCGATTAAGACCTCTCTTCCTTTCTTGGCTGCACACTCCTCGAGGGGAAGGAAATTGACTTCATGCAGACTGCCCACAACTTGCCAAGCGACTGTCACAGTGTTTAGCACATTGTGAAGGGGCATCAGGATGTGAAAGAGGAACATTAAGACATTAGAAATAATGACAGCATCTAAAAAATCTAAAAAAATCTTCTTTCATGATTTTTGTGTACATAACTGATAAAATAATGCAGTTCATTTGAAAGACCTTGGAGATTTATAAACTCTTAAACTTATCTACATCATGGACATAATATTCTTTTCTAGAAGAGTTTTGATGAGTTTCTGGGTCTCATAAGAGCTCATTCCTTCCTATACTGCATATCTGCAAAAACCCTTCCCAACCCTTCCTGTACCCATGAGTATTTATTTAAAAGAAAAAAAACCAAAAGCCACTTGGGTTTCTGTGCAAGAACTAATCCCCATCTTATTTTTTTTCCTGAGCTCATTATTTTCCTTAATTTTTTCCTTTTTTTAAATTAAAAAATGTACAAATCTGAGCTTCAAACAAGAAGCTTTGTTTCAGTAATGTTGATGAGTAGACACCCAGGAGCCAAGCCCAGGTGCTAGGATAGGATTAGTTGGAGTGACAGACCTTGTCCCATCGTCACAGGAGTGCACATGGGGCAAACCTGACTGTGATGGCTGCCACCGCATGCGAGTATTCCAGTCCATATCAATTCCTCATTCCACACATTCAGACAGCGAGGGAAAAAACCCACATTTAATAAACCCATTTCTCAATGACGGTGGGCCAGAACTATGCAGCAGGCCTAATGATGCTGTATAAACATGGGAGGGTGGGTTAGCTGCACGACTCCACCTTCCTGCTCAGACCCTGAAGTCAAAGTCAAGACCACTGCCCTTCTGAGTGCTTCTGACCTACAGGATGCCCCGTTTGCATAGGCTGCTGTATTTTTGTATCTCTGCTCTTGTTCGATGGACCCCCATTCTCCTTGTTTGAGGTGTGGGTTGTGAAGGAAGTGAAACCTACACTTCAGAGAGTTGAATTTAAAGTCTCAGGCTTGGAAGTTGGTTCACCTGCTGAAAATCAATGGCCTTTTCTTTTTTGTATTGGCACGAATAATTTGATCTTAGGCATATTTACTTTTCTTTACAAACCAAATCTAACCCACTGCCACCGAGTTGATTAAGACTTATGGCAACTGTGTTAGGCCAGACTGACTAGAGAAACAAATCCAGACACTAACATGTATGTAAGAAAGAGACGTATATCAAGCAGCAAGTATGCATCAATAAAGCATTCCCACCCAGCTCTACTCAGGTCCAAAATTCCAATATTGGTCCACAAGTCCCTCTTCAGACTCACAAAGCCACACAATTTGAGCCACAATGCAGGAAGATCACCGGCTGGAGGGTGAACTGTGTTGGGGATCCAATGGCGGTGGCCACATCACGGAGCTCTGACAGGTCTCAGAGTGGCTTGTGGGTAGGAAGATGAATACACAGAGAGAGGGAGCGGTCCCCAGCATCCTCCTTATGAGAAGGCCACACCCACAAGGAAGCACCATCAGGCTGTGATCTGATTGACAGGTTCTATTGCACTCCTACAAGTTCATATCTTCAAGTGGACACACAATTATGTCATCACACAGCAACAATCTATAGCATTTATGAGCCTGTGAACCTTGGCCCGGGCAGACAATGTCATCTTTCTCTTATAGAACAGCTATCAACCTTGCTGTTAGTAGCCCTGAGCCACTCTTCTTCATTTTCTAAATCTGTTCTTCCAGTGCTTTCTTTTGCTTTGTATGTATAAATTATTGACAAGAAAGCACCAAGAATCGATGATGAAATGCCACGGACTAGCTAACTTTCTGCCAGCCCCGCTTCCTATCTTAAAGTGCTGGGAGTCCACTTCCTCTATTCCTCGTCATCAGGTTGCTATGAATCGGACCCTGCCAGATGGCAGGGCATTTGGATTTTGTGGTATTCTTCTTCTGAAGGAAAGGCCTGGGCTGTTAGTTGAGAGGTGGGTGGTTCCAATCCATTGGATGCTCCCTGGGAGAAAGATGAGACTGCCTGCTCCCTTAAAAATGTAAAGTGTCAACCCCCCTGAGGAGCAGGTCTACCCCATCTTATAAGCATCACTATGCGTGGGAGTCAAACCCATGGCAGTAGGTTTGATTTTCAATTTATTCCCCTTCAAGGGGTTCTAATGGTGGTGTGGATTGGGCTAATGGAAAGGTTGATGATTGAAACCATCAGTCTCCTCTCATAAAGACCACAGTCTTAGAAACCCACCGTACGGAGACCTGATGATAGTGCGGGGCAAGTGTTGGACTTCTCACTGCAAGTCTTAGAGACTGAGTTGGAATTGATTAGCTGGCAGCACATTTGTTTGGTCTTCCTTATGAGAAGATCTGGTGGCACAGTGGTGAAAGTGCTCAGTTCCATACCAAATGTGTGGGAGTTCAAACCCAGTCGCTACTCTGAGGGAGAAAAACAAGGCAGTTTCTATAAAGACTTGACAATCTGGGAAACCCTGTGGGGCAATTCCATCACATAGCGTTGCTATCAGTTAGAATTGGTCTTACTGATGTAGTGGGTTAAATGTCGGGCTGCTAACTGGGAAGTTGGCAGTTGGAATCTACCAGTTGCTCGGGGGGAGAATAATGAGACAGCATGCTTTCATAAAGATTTGTAACTGTAGATTCACAAATCTACTGTTTCCCTTGAGGTTGCTATGATTTAGAAATGGTTAGATGGTAATGGATTGGATTTGGCTTACCTATCAAAGAGCTCTGCGGATGGAGTGAATGCATCACCGAGATGCTCAACAAACGCCAGTGGTTTGAACCGGCCAGCTGCGCTGTGGGAGAAAGAAGTAGCAGGTGGCTTCCATACAGATTTGTTGTTGTTATTAAGTGCCATACAATCAGCTCCGACTTAGTCACTGAAGGTCCCATAGAGCAAAGCACGGTCAGAGTCTGTGCTGTCTTCGGTAAAGTTTTACAACCTTGGGGCTCTCGTGGGGCGGTTCTAATTTGTCCTATAGCAAATCATAGGATTGCTATGATTTGACTTGATCTCCATGTTTTGGTTTTTCAAACCCCACCCTCATCCCTTGAAAAGAGCCCTGGTTGCTCAATAGAAAGCAAATGTCTTAAAAAGAATGAGGGCAACATGTGTGCAAAAATGCCCGATTCAATTGATGGAGGGATTGTAATAAAAGTTGTGGCCTCCAATAAAATGATTAAAAATAAAAAGAGCCCTTGCTGGAGTAATGGTTAAATGGTTGACTACTCATGGAAAGGCCAGCAGGTTGAAACCACCAGCTGCTGATCTTCTCCCACGAAGGTTTCAGCCTAAGAAACCTCAAGAGGCAGTTCTGCTCTGTTAGAAGTGTTTCTATGAGTTGTAATGGGCATCACAACCCAACAATAGCATCCATCTGATAGGAATCCGTAGGTGACATGAGACAGATCTGGGTATCTGCTTCCTAAGGTCACAGCCTTGAAAACCGGATGGAGCGCAGGATTTGATGGTTGACCGCAAATGGCTTGGTTGTTCGTATGTTCATTATTCTTTGATAGAGATGTCTACCGCTTTCTTACCTTATGCATGCGTCTTGTAGATTGAGCACTAGGAATCAAGTCGCTGTTCAAGCCTTTCATGAATCCAATAACTCATGCCATGCCAACAGTGCTATTGGCAGCTCTGTTTTTTTGGCAAAGCTGATGCGATAAATATTAGAAAGGCCACTCAATTCTTAAAATTGGTCACTGTGTACATGTGCCATAGTTGTCGACTGATATTTCTGAGCTCAATACAGATAGTGTCACTGATCCCCAATCCCTCTTCTTAGAGAAACTCACTTATTATACTAATGATAGTGGTGACATTTTCCTTGTACAGGAAGGACAACGAAGTCAGTTTGTCCATGTCTTCTGATCACCCACCCATTAAAAGACTTTCCCCAGGTGATTACCATTGTTAAAGAGATAAAGAGGCGGAGATAAACACATAAAAAAGAACCCTTAAACTGGGTACATGATGAACAGTAGTGAAAAATTAGCCATTATTGACACTTGTCAGCTCTCTGGTCCTGTGTCAGGAAAACGGAAATGGCAGCAATCATGCCCAATTTAAGTCTCTCATAACGGCAGGCTTCTCACGGACTCACACAGACATCAGAAGAGACTCAAAAAGGTTTACAGATGTGCAGTCAGCTATGACAGTGATGCTGCCAATGTTGGGCATGGCTCAGCTCACGATTAAGATATCAAAAGCTATCCCTGTAGCTTGCTGACAGCTGGTTCAATTGTTTGCACCTGTTTCCCCCGCATGACACATGTGTCTGGAATGGATTATTCTGGCTTGCACTAGACACATTTCACCTTTCCTCCATGTGATGTTGTCCAGCAGTATCATTACTGAAGACCAGGCGGATCTCTAGGACCCACAGGAAGCTCCTGTCCTTTTAGCTATTGTAAGGGATTAGAGGTTGGGGTTGACATGGTTGTAGGTTAAGGTCTATTCTTGATAGCAGTTAGCGGTGAAATAGGAACAGTACTTGCTACCTCAAGAAGAAGCAAGAAGGTGGTATGATTTGACAGCACCTCCTTTTCTTTCAGTAGCAGTGTCTCCATGCACCCAGCCAATTTAGAATTCTGTGTGTGTGTGTGTGTGTGTTTTATAAATCAGCAGATCCTTCTGCAACCCCATTCTCTTGAACGTTGGTGTTACTCTGCCTGTCTCTTCCACTCTCAGAGGCAAATGTCCTGTGAAGCTGATGCTGCTTCAACATCAAGGTCTTGCACTTGCAAGAGCTCTTCCCAGGTTTTGCAAGTTGCCATAGCAATGGCTTTACACAGTCCTATGTTTTGGCGAGGGCTGCCAATGGAAGCTGTTTTAACCACACTTGGTTAAGAGGGCTGCGTCCTCCGTCCTCTCCTCTGACATCTTTCCATCGTGTGATGTGGCATATCAGTGGCTGTGGGGCACTTTTAGTATCTGGCTAGAGGAAGTTGAGTTGGGGACAGCCTGGGTTTAGTGGAACATTTTTATGTGGTTTGCATTTTTGTATATGTTACAGCATTTCTGGCTATTGAATTCATATTCTCTATTTTTTTTCTTCATGAGGGTCTGTACACTGTAAAACTGCAGGCTCCCAGACCAAGGAGGACTTCTGCTTGCTCCCTATATCTTGTTACAGGACCTTGTCAATTCCATTCAGCAGTGTATCAATAAATTGGCTTTCTGCAAAAGGAAAAAATCCTCACTTAGAGATTTTTCTCATTTCTGTGGACACCTTTCGTGGGCGATTTCAAACCACCAGTGATATAACAGCTGGCTCAGATCATTTGGAATATCTAACTGATCTAATATGGCTGTAGGATGCCACTAATTTCACTTCAGAAATAAGTCAATGGTCTGACCTCTGCCTCTCTGTCTTTAAAACTAATTGCATTTCATCTCTCCTTAACACCATCTGTCAAGGCTATTGTAACAGTCTCTTATCCTGTTTCCATGTTACCAGGCGATTGCTGCCATTGATCTGTCCTTGGCATCTCTCTTTCTGTGCCTAGTCATACAGATGCTTTGCTTTTCCAGACCATCCCTTTGCCTGTCTCTGTCTCTCCTCTGAGCTTCCTGGAATGAGGCAAAAATGTTCTGGCTTATGCCACAGGCTAGTGGGTTCTAAATTTGTGGCAAATAGGCAATCTCTTTATTCTTTGTAAGGGAGAGGGTCTGAAACAGTGTCAGATTGCCCAAAAAGCACAATGAGCCTAGCTTCACTTGTCCCTACTGATGAATCTACAGCGAACAATTTCAGACTTATCTCATCACATCCAAGAGTCCGCTTCTTGGTCTAACTGGAATATTTTCTTCCGAACCCCATAGCCTCGTCCTACAGAAACAAATCCTCTTTTCAAATGACAAGTTCTGGTGGGGCTCATGTACCCCTAAGTAAGTCTGTGTTTACCTTACTTTTGGGCCAGTCTTCCCCTGGAATTGATCTGCTAGCCTATACCGACTTCAAAATGTGTTGATCTCCAGGGCCCTACCAAACCCGTGAATGCAATCTTCTTGCTCACCAGTCCTTGTTTACAGCCTCTTGGGCTCTGTGGGTCTCTGTTGGGTTCTCAGTTGGGTATGCTGTTCCTGTTTCCCCATTTACCTCCACCTTGCTAACAGTGCCTAGTACTATCCTATATTACCCAGAGATGACTCAAATCCAGTTCTAAATCTTCCATCACATTCTTGTATCTTCTTTTTTTGCCAGCCTTAGTATATTTATATATGTATTTGTTTTGTTTTGCTTGGGGGACATCACTGCCCTCTGGTGGTGGAAGCAAGAGACCCAGCCTTGCTGCTGTGGAGCTGCTGCTGGAATTGAACCTCCGTCCTTGTTGGCTGCAGTCCCGCGCACAACCAGTACGCCACTGGGGCTCAGCCCTTTATAGATATTTATTAATATATGTGAGGTTACCTGCGCCCCCTCCCCCTGCACCAAAACAAAGACCATAAAACCATAAGCCAGAATTGTGCTGGGCTGAGTGGAGCTTTCTTAGTATGCATATTTCCTGCTAGGTGGGCAGCAAGCAACTCACTCTAAGTTACTGCACCCAGTAAGTCAACTGGAAATGTTCTCGCTGATCACAATGAATTTTTTGGTAAAAGCAATTTCACTTGAACCTTGGCTTTTAGTTTGGGATGCTGATTTCAGAAAATAGTGTGCAGCTGTGAAATTTTGATTCCTGCTCAGGAAAAAGTCACAGCAGTTCTCGTGACGTTGAATACAGCTTCAGGGACAGTGCTGTGGGAAAAACTCAAGTATATGTAGTTTCCTAATTTCAAAATTGGAGCTGAGCCCCGGTGGCAGAGTGGTTGAGTGAGGGACTGCGGCCCACTGGCTTGGTGGTTCAAATCCAGCAGCAGCAAGACTGGGAAGCTTCCACGACCACCAGAGGGCAGTGATGCCAAAAAAACAAAAATTGGTGAAATGTAGGTTGATGACAAATCTTTTTCTGGACTTCTGTCAATTTTCTGAATGGGTAGAAATGTCAGCTTGTAATGCATTTGGAGTTCATTCCACCAGATCACGCTGTGAATCGAGCTTTCTATTTAGAGGCCCTGAAAAGATTGTGTAACAGTGTATGACAAAAAAGGCCTGATTTGTGACAGACAGGGGCTGGTTTTGCCATCCCAACAACGCACCTGCGCACACAGTCATCTCAGGGTGCCAGTTTTTGGAAAAGACAGCATGCTTCTCTTGCCTCATGCACACTACTCACCTGACCTGGCTTTGTGCCACTGCTGTTGGTTTCCATGAATGAAGAGGGACTTGAAAGGACAGCGACTTGAGAATGTAGAAAAAGTGAAGAATAAAACGAGGGTGGTGTCTTCAGTCATCCAAACAGATGAGTTTGAAAAATGTTGCCAGATTGGAATCGCAGATTTGACAAATGTATTAAGTGTAATGGAGAGTCCTTGGAAGGTGATAAGATCGTTTTGCAAAAAAATTTAAATGCAAGCTTTTGGAAAAAGCTTCTGGTTTTGGGGGTTCCCCTGATATATATATATATATATATATATATATATGTATACATAAATACAAAGGGGCTTCAAAAATTTCATAGAAAATGGAAATAAAAGATAGTAGAAGTTTTGAAAGGATGAAAATATAGTTACTTATTTTGAGGCATGAAACATATCAAATAGAAAATGTGCCTGAGCTAACACTGGTCACCATTTTATCTCTTCTCTGAGAAGCATTTCCATGTATGCATGACCTCTATGTTCACTGACACCTTGAATTGCTGACATCTTAAATCCTGACGCTCTTCCCTGGTCTGTGCCCTGCCTTATCCCTGCACAATTAGCCAGAGCTCTGCTCCCATGATTTTGACTTTGAAGTCTCTCTACTGCAAAGCTGCTCAGCACTAAAGTCTGTCAGGCTTAGCCTTTTCTTTTCTCCCAGATGCCCTGGGTATATTTTTGCTAGATTTTGGCAAAGAGGGAGTAGGAAAGATATAATGAAATCATATCTTAAAATCCACTTAGTTGATCTGAGTCCAACTTCGGGAGCTCAGAGAAAGATGGCGTAAATTGGCAAAAAATGGTTTTCTCTTGATGAGTCTCAATGCCCTTCTGCTTTCCTTGAGAAGCAAGCATCTCAAGGGGCCACGTGTGACTGTGTTTTCCTTCCCATCCTAAAGGCAATGTTACTTTGTCATTGTCTTCCTCACCAGAAAGAACACTCCTCTTGGTCAAAGCTGGAGGGAGAATTAGGTCTTTGGATCTTCAGAGCAGCAATTTTCAATATAACCCTTTGTGATGATAAAAAATATTTCTGCAACGTGCAGTGTCCAAGACATTAGTCAGAAAACCTCTGGAGGTTGGCTAGCATAATGGAAAAATGTAATTAGAAAACAAATTTAAACAAAATGGTCACACACTACCAAGTTCAGCAATATAGAGCTTCAGAGTTTCCCGTGTGATCCTGTTTTCATTTTGTTTCAGTTGAACACAAACTTAGCAGTTCAAATTAAGCCTGTTAGCTTAAAGTTCTGCAGGCTGGATGACTGGACTGGTTCAATGAGAGTCTTTGCTCAGATTCATAAAAGGCGGAATTCAAGATGTTGGCCTGGATGGGCATTTATTGAAGATTCTGGAGACTGATCTGCTACAGGTATGCTCACTCAAGTTTTGAGTGCCTGTAGTGTTAAAATCCTTGTTTTCTTGTGGGCTGTTGACAGGCAGAGGTCTGTCTCCAGGCCTTGTATGTGGCCATTTCCATTTGTGTGTCAGCAAAGATACAGGAAATCCTTCTGGTGCCTTGACTCTCTCTGACTTTTGTTACCAGTCGGAGAAAATGCCCTCCTTTAAAGAGTTAATCTAATTGAGTCAGGTCCCATAAGATAATCTCCATATTTTAAGTCCAACTGACATAGAATTTTAATTCCATTTGAAAAATCCTCTCACAGCAGTACTTAGTATTTGATTTGATAATCAGAGGATGGAATTTCAGGGGACCACCTTTAAAAGTCTGATGACTTTAGACAGGATTTTATAAATTCCAATAATAAACTTTATCACTTCCATCGAGTCAAGATTGACTAAGGGCAGTGTCGAACTGTTCCCATTCATTTCCAAAGATGTAACTGCTTAGGGAAAGAGAAAGCCTTATCTTTATCCCAATAGTAAATCTTATTAGGCTTGGTTTCTATATGCCATAATAAGGTTAGAGTCTAATTCTCAAGTCAAATATATTTCACGGTAGGTAGAATAACTTAATTGCTTTGAGTTTTGAACTATTTTCTCTTCTTAGGAATTATGCTTAAAAAGAAGTTTGGGGATGGGGGGGTAGCTAAGTTGGATTCAGTGGATATAAATTTATATGCTACCAACACTTTGGAGAAGCCTGGTGGTGTAGCGGCTTTGCATGGAGCTGTGGTCCACATGGTCGGCAATTTGAAACCACCGCAGCGAACGATCGGGTTTTCTAGTCCCAGAGACAGTTATAGTCTCACTATGCATCAGCCTTGACTTGATGGCAGTGAGTTGGTCTTTTGTGTTTTAAATCATTTTATTGGGAGCTCATACAACTCTTATCACGATCTGTATATCCATCCATTGTGTCAAGCACTTTTGTACATTTGGTGCCATCATCATTTTCAAAACATTTTCGTTCTACTTGAGCCCTTGGTATCAGTTCATCATTTTCCCCCTTCCTCCTCCACCCCTCCCTCATGAACCCTTAATAATTCATAATAATAATTATTTTTTTATGTCTACCATCAACTACTTTTCTGTTGTCCATCCCTCAGGGAGGGGGTTATATGTAGATAATAAGGGGGGTCAGCCCCCCTTCTCCCCCCACCTTTCCCTTACTTTCCTGCTATTGCTACTCTCATTATTGGTCCTGAGGGGTTTCTCTTTCCTGGATTCCCTGTGTTCTCAGCTCTTATCTGTACCAGTGTACATACTCTGGTGTGGCCAGAATTATAAGGTAGAATTGGGATCATGATAGTGGGCAGGGGTGGGGGTGGGGTGAGAGGAAGCATTAAAGAACTAGAGGAGAGTAGCACGATTCATCTGTGCTGTACTACACCCTGACTGACTCGCTTCCTCCCTGTGATCTTTTTGTAAGGGGATGTGCAGCTGCCTACAGATGGGTTTTGGGTCTTCACCGAACCCTCCCTCATTCACAATTATATGGTTTTTTGTTCTTTGATGCCTGAAACCCAATCCCATTGAACCTCATCATCACACAGGCTGATATGCATCTTCCATTTGGGCTTTGTTGCTTCTCAGCTACATGGCTGCTTGTTTATCTTCAAGCCTTTAAGCCTCCAGATGCTATATTTTTTGGTAGTCAGGCACCATCAACTTTCCTCACCACATTTGTTTACTCACATGCTTTGTCTCCAGTGATTGCTTTGGGAAGGTGAGAATCATCGAAAGCCAGGTTAATACAACAAAGTATTCTTGTGTAGTGTTAATACAACAAAGTGTTCTACTTGAGTACAGTCCCAATGTCCAATTGCTACCTTAATACGAAACTTATAAATACGTGTATATAGATCTATGACTCCATCATCACATATAAATATATTTACATATGTACATGTCTGCATATAGACCTCTATAAGTGCCCGTTGGATGGCAGCAAGTTTTATCGAGACTTTAGCTTTTATTACACTATCTAAGATTAGGTACTGTTCCTGCATTGTGCAAATGCTTAGCACTCTAGTATGTTGTCCCAAACTATCAAGTCCACCCAGAGATGTTTTCAAAGAATGGCCTGGTGGTATATTTCCAAAATATGAGTCATGAAAAGTCCCCTGGAGCAGAGTTTTACTCTTACACCTTTGAGGCTGCCATGAGTTTGAAATGATTTGAAGGTGTGGTAGTCTGGGCAGACTAAAGAAGCAAATTCATAGACACTCATATATGTACAAGAAAGAACTGCATATACAAGAGTCATTGAATATTGAGAAAACATCCAAGCCCAGTCCAGATTAAATCCATAAATCTGATATTAGCACACACGTCTGATACCAATCTATAAATTCCTCTTCAGACTCATGAAATACATGCAATGGCACATAATTCAGGAATATCATAGGCCAGTGGGTGGGAAGTCTTGTGGATCCAGTGGCGGAGGTATCTCCGTACTGGCATAAGTCTCCACGAGGCAACTCCAGCTCTAAGGTTCTGGCTGAATCAGTGTAGCTTCGTCAGGATTGTCCTCAGTAATGTCTCACACAGAGTGTGTGTCTCACCTCCAGTGAGCTATGTATCTCCTTAAAGCCGTCAAATGAGGTCATCAAGCTGTGACCTGATTGACAGGCCAGATTTCATTCACTCTTAAGTCTCCAATTGACAACAGATTATGTAACTACCACAGAGAGAGCAACTGATAAAGTAGGATTAAATAATATATAGATGAGATGAACCTCTAATACTTAATTGGCTGAATTGTGGGGAAGGAGGCTAGAAAACTACATGAGGAAAATGAAGAGAGAAGCATCTAATGGGAACACTAAATGACTTGAGAGACAAATAACTTCCCCATACTATGGATTCAAATATAGCAACTTTCGCCACTCAGAATAATTAGCAACACATCCATCCAAACTTGGAAATCACTTGCTCAGGTCAAGGTGAGTACCAAATCTGGCCTTTGTGTTGACACCCATCATTATGGAAAAATTGAAAAATACTTAATTACTTCTATCAGAGATCGATCATTTTGGGATCTGGGATTTGGGTAATAGACTACCAGTGTAGCTTCTAGCTTATTTTTTCAAAAGCTATTAAGATCAAAAAAACAATATTTAGTTAAAAAGAAAAACCCCTACAAAGTGATATCCGACTGTCTTATGTTCTACAACAGGAACACCAGAATTATTTCAAGCTACTTGGCACGAGTCTTGCTTGAATCTATTTCAATTGCTTTTCGTTTGGGATACCACATGTTGAAAAAGAGACAAATTAGAGAAAATTCAGAGGGAGGCCACTATGATGATAAAATGTCTAGTTAAAGGTTCCTGGCATGACTTGGGGGCTGGTAATACATCCTCTGTCTCATCAGCACATCATTTTCAGTTGTGTCTATCTAAGGGCTGTCATCACTGCTTAGATTCAGCCACTGGGATGGGAGGCAGTGATGGTCAGGCTATGGTTCAGAATGTTGTGGTCCTTGTGCCAAATGGTGTATCAGAGTATCTTTTCACTTATTCTGAAATGAAAGGCCTAAACACAAAGGTTAAATTAGGTATTTAATGGGATCCAGTTAGTTCCAAGTTTGGTTTGAGATACTGGTAATTACTCCGAGTGGTAAACTTTGCTATATATGATTCTGGAATCAGAGACATTCATTTTCCCAAATTTAGATATATGACTGTAGTAGTTGAACTGTTTCCAAATGCTTGAAACTTATTTCAGCTTAAAAAAATTAGAATGTCAACTTATTTAACCACAATGGGAAATAGAACTGTAATATAAATTACAATGTTTATGTTGATGAGTTCTATACATCCTTTAGGAATAGGTCCATTGGGAACCAAACCATAATTCAAATGTTGCTTTGGAATCGATGTAGGGTTTGTAAACAGTTCTATCAAAGCTAGATGTGCTAAACTACAATGTTTCTACTTTGTAATTTTAAAATTTAAATCAAGTCTGGCTGACTGGTCTGCTTGCATGGTGGGCCTAAGGTCTATGGCTCCTCAGTTTCAGTTCTGGGTTGCTATGAACTAACTGGGTGTTGTTGTTGTTGGGTGGCAGTGCATTGGACCTGACCCATAGCAACCCTATGAACAAGAGAACAAACACTGCCTGGCCTCAAACCCTCCTCACAATCATAGCCGTGTTTGAGCACATGGTAGTATTCACTGTGTCAATCCATTTCCTTGATGGTCTTCCTTTTTGGGGGCTGGGCTTCTAAATGATGCAGCAGAAGCCAAATTATAATCAAATTGTTGATTTAGGATACGTTCAGGGTTTGTAAAAATGTTCCATAATAGCTAGATGTGCTCATCTACAATGCTTTCCTTTTCCAAAGACTGATCTCTCCTGATAATAGCTCTAAAGAATGTCAGACAAAGTCTCTCCATCCTTGTTTCTAAAGAGCGTTCTGGCTGAACTTCTTCAGAGACAGATTAGTTTGTTCTGGCAGTCCATGGTATTTTCAATATTCTGCATCCAGTTTCTTTGTTCTTCCTTATTTATTTCTATTTTTCACATGCATATGTGGCAATTGGAAAGACCATGGCTTGAGTCAGACATACCTCAATCCTCACAGAGACACCCTTGCTTTCCAACACCTTGAAGACATCTCGTGCGGTAGACTTGCCCATTTCAGTTCATTTAGTTTCTTGACTGTTGCTTTCATAAGCATCAATTCTAGATCCAAGCAAGAGATAATCCTTTAGATTTGATTTTTTCCTATTGACTACGATGTTATCTCTTGGCCCAGTTAGGAGCAGATTGGTTTTACACGGATTTATAATTCATATCGATGGCTGCAGTCCTTGATCTTTATCAGCAAGTACTTTAAGTCCCCATCACTTTCAGCAAGCAAAGTTGTGTCACCTGGATATAAAAAATTGTTAATGAGTCTTTCTCCAATTCTGATGTCTGTCAGTTCTAAATATAGATACACATTGTCTGGTACACATACAGAGTGAGTAAGTGTGGTGAAGTATACTATCATTATGCATGTAATTTTTGATTTTAAAGTATGCAGTGTCTCCCTATTCTGTCCAAGCAACTGTCCCCTTATATATACAGGTTCCACTTTAGTTCTTTCCTTTCCCTTCTTTCTTGTCTTTGTAATGACCTTTTTCTTGTGTTCTTCATGCCATTGCACAACTCATTCGGTCTTTGATCATTAATATCAGAGTGTTCAATCTGTTCTTCAGGTGATTTTTATGTTCAGGTGTATATGCTCAAGGTTATATTTTGGTTCTTTCCGAGTTGTTGTAATTTTGTTCAACTTCAACCGGCACTTAGATATGAGTAATTGATGGTATATACCACAGTTAGTCCTTGACCTTATTTTGGCTGATGATATTGAGTTTTCAATCATCTCTTCCCACAAGTTTAGTCAACTGGATTGCTGTGTTCACCATCACGTGAAGGCCTTGTGTATAGTGGCCATATAGATTTCTGGAAAAGGTATTGTAATGAAGAAGTACTTAGTTTACAAAATTCTATCATGTGATATCTAAAGCTTCATTACTATCACCTACGTCTTATTTTCCAATTATGGATCCTTCTTTTTAGTTTCCAACTTTTGCATTCTAATCACCAGTAATTCTCAAGGCATATTAATTGCACATTTGGTCAGTCTTGGACTGAAAAAGCAAGGGTGCATTTCTTTAATTTATCAGCTTTAGTGGTTGTGGGAAACCCCTCAGAAACAATAATGGGTGTAGTGATACCATGAGAATAGGGAGAAGGTGGGGGCATAAAGGCGGAACTGATCACAATGGCTGACAATTCCCTACTCCCCCAGGGTTAGGAACACAGAAAAGTGGATGAAGGGAGACAGAAGATGTTGTAAGATATTAAAATAATAGTAACTTATTATTCATCAAGGGTTCATGAGGATGGGAGGGTGGAGGAGAGAGGGTAAGATGAGGAACTGATGACAAGGGCTCAAGTAGAAAGAAAATGGTTTAAAAAGGATGATGGCAACATATGTGCAAATGTGCTTTACACAATGGATATATGAATTGTTACAAGAGCTGTATGAACCCCCCCAAAAAATGACTTATTGGGCTGAGCCCTGGTGGCATAAGTGGTTGCGTGCACGACTATGGCCTGCAGCCTTGGCGGTTCAAATCCAGTGGCGGCTTTCAGGAGCAGCACTGGGTAGCTCCCATGACCACCAAAAGGCAGTGATGCCCCCTCCCCCCCAAAAATGACTTATTATAATAAAAAATAGTTGTATTAACTGGTCTTCCTTGTAAGTACACAGTTATTATTTTACTACATATTATACCTCAATTTGGATTTTAAAATATTCTCTTTAAAGATGAATGTGACATAATTTCTCTTTAACTTGTCATTCCTGGCAGAGTAAAACATATCATTGTCCATTTCAAAATGGCGAATACCAGGCAATTTCAGTTCACTCCTGCCTAGGATATTCATCTTTACACATTCCATTTCATTTTGTATGACTCTCAATTATCCTGGGTTCACATTTCATGTATTCCATGTTCTGGTAATTAATAGATTTTGCAGGGTTATTTTTCTCAGTTTGAGTTATGTCCCCAAAACAAATGAAGTTCTCCAAAGTTTTATTCCATCTACATCAGTGGTGGTGGTGAGGTTGACCCCACTTTGAGAAGGACACCCATTCCCAGTATATTGTGAATGCCTTCCTATTGTACAGGCTCAGTTTTTGACATCAGATAATGTTCCTTTGATATTCATAAGGTTTCAATGGGTATACTCTCAGAAATGGACAGCCTACTCATTCTTCCTCATCTGTTCTTGTTCTGACATGTGTTTATCATGTGACTTTGTTGGTATTTTAAATGCTTGTGCTATCACTTGCAGCATGACAGCAACATGCAAGTTACCACAAACGGACAGACAAGAGGTGGGAGACCAACTTAGAGGTCGTGATTTTATTGCTGGTGAGTCCATTCCAATTCACATTGACCCTTTAGGACAGAGTAGAAGTGCCCATTTCAGCTGAAAAGGCTGAATCTTTACAGGGCAGAAAGCCTTGTCCTTCTCCCTCAGAGCAGTTGGTGATTTTAAACTGCTGACCTCTTAGCAGCCTGTGTCAGTCCAGGTAGACTAGAGAAACAGACCCATTGACACGCATAGGGATATAAGGGAAAGCTTTCTATACAAGAGGAATGGGACTCCAAGAAAGCATCCCAGCCCAGTCCAGTTCAAAGTCATAAGTCCGATATTAGCCCGTATGCCTGATACCAGTCCATAAAGTCTCCTTCTGACTAACGAAGTCACAGGCCAGTGGGTGCAGAGTCCCGACGCCGGCAGGGGTCTCCCTATGACTTCTTGCTTCCAAGGTTCAGGGTTCATTAACAATATCCAGTGGTGGTAGAAGCACCTCAGCACTGGCAGGGGTCTCCATGTAGCTTCTCCAGCTTCAGAGGTCTGATTCCATCAGGATAAGGCCATGTGGCTTCTCTTCCAGCTCTTCCAGCTCATCAGACGCTGCCATCTCGTCTTCTCCGTAGTTTGTTGTCTCTCAGACTCACTCCCAACAACTGAGAAGACAGCTTCTCATCTCCATGAGGGAAATAGCGTGAGGTTTTCCAGAAGTCTCAGGAGAAAGTCATGCCCACACGGAGGCCGCATTGGCTACTCAGTGGCTATCTTCATAGTAACAGGGTAGACTCTACCACTACATCTCAATCATGAAATTAACATAGGCACATGACCGCCACACAGCCCAATATGTAACCAACTACATGACCAAGGCTCCTTTAGAGGGCATAATCCATGACATAAAAATATTAAATATATCTAAAATTATTCAAGCAGCGGAAGACAAACTAGGCAACTCAGATTGCAAAAAATTAAACACTGTACTGAAAGTGTTAAAAGAAAAACCTAAACTCTAGGGGAAACTATTTAGAAATGACATGTAGAAGAAGGGATGTATTTCTAAAATATTTAGAAAACTTCAACATATCAGCAACTAAAACACACACACAGTTCAATTTTAAAAACAGGCATTGAATAGAGATCTCACCAAATAAGACATTCAAGCAGCCCACAAACACATAAAGAAATGCTCACAATGACAACCCCTTAAACAATAGTGAGATATTAATCCACACATGGATTAAGCCCAAATTGATATCAAAGGCATATGTTTTCCAAATGAGATAGCCTCCAGGTCTCATGACATCTGTGTTTACCTTTTGATTAGAAGATACTAATGAGACTCATTGGACATAGCACAACCCTCCTTAATATGACTGAACTATTGAGTTATATGGTACTTGAAATATAGGCTAATGAAGCTATTAAGAAAGATATCAGAGAAAGAAAATTCAAAGCAACAACACATGATGGGCATTGAGAACATTTGGAGCATAGAACAATATATTGTTAACGTTGGAAGAGAATGTGGTTCCAGCTAATGGAGATGAAGCAGATAACTATTTTCATTCTTTTTCTTTTTGTAGACTTTCCGCAGGAGCATCACACTTCTTCACCCAGATTCAGTAAAATATTCTCTGGTCTCAAATTCAGGAGACAGTATTTTACACTAGTGGATGCTGAAGAAATTTAGGGAGCAATGGCATGTATTCTGTTTTTCATTGTTGCTTTCTTCCTTTATGATCCTTTTCTTTTTTTATTAACTAATAAAACAAAGGAAGACATGGAGGACATGCATGTAATCCAAGAGACAGTCATTGAACAGACCAAAGGGAGTATTGCATGCTTTCAAATTAGAACTGGTGTGTTTCAGCATTGTGTCATTCTACCATAATTACTTAATAAGTATGCTGAACAAATAATCCAAGATTCTGGACTATTTGAAGAAGTATATGGCATCTGAATTGGAGAAAGACATGAACAACCTGGAAGATACAGTTTGCACAACTTTGCTTGCTGGAAGTGAATAGGACTTGAAATACTTATTGATGAAGGTCAAAGATCGCAGTTTTCAGCAAGGATCATGCCTCAACACAAAGAAAACAAAAATCTTCTCAACTGGAGCAGTCAGCAGCAGCATCACAAATAGAGAAAAAAATGCAAGCTGCCAATGATTGAGTTGTACTTGAAATCACAATCCACTCCCATGGAAGTAATAGTCAAGAAATCAACAGACTTAGGGAAAATTACATTGGGAAAATATGCTGCAGAAGACATTTTTCAAGTGGCAGACAACCAGCAAACAGGAGAAGGACCCTCAAGGAGATGAGCCGACTTATTTAGTGGCTGCAATAATAGGTTAAAAAAGAGAATTGATTGTGAAGATGGCTCAAAACCAAGCAGGACTTCAAGCTGTTGTCTTTACCAGAGTGAAACAGAGGTGCCCCGGTGGTGTAATGGGTACATGTCACCTTGTCATTTGCAAGGGCAGCAGTTCAAATCCGCTAGCTGCTCCTTGGGAGAAAGGTGGGACTTTCTACTCCTGAAAAGAGTTACAGTCTCAGAAACGCACAGGGGAGGGTCTACCCTGTCCTACAGGGTTGCTTTGGATCAGTATCAACTCCATGGCAGTGCACTTATGAGTGAAACCTGACTTGATGACTCCTCATAACAACAAGACTCTTACCTCCCTATCTGTGATCCTCATGCAAAGATTTTAAGAATTCTCAGGAAATATGAAAATACATGAGCCTTACGTAGACTTCATGAATTAGACTAGTCAGGGGATATGGCTCAGGCTTTTGAAAATTTTACATTTGAAGTTTATACTCTCTAGCGATTGGAAAGCATTGTCCTTATATCTCATGAGAGAGCAGCGTGCTGCCCAGTTGCCTACAGATGGGTTTGGGTCTTCACTCCATACTCCCCTCCATTCACAATGATATGATTTTTTGTTCTTTGGTGCCTGATACCTGATCCTATCGACACTTCGTGATCATACAAGCTGCATGTGCTTCTTCCATATGGGCTTTATTGCCTCTCAGCTAGATGACTGCTTGTCTACCTTCAAGTCTTTAAGACCCCAGACATATATCTTTTGTTAACCAGACACCATCAGCTTTCTTCACCACTTTTGCTTATGTACCCACTTTGTCTTCAGCAATTGTGTTGGGAAGGTGAGCATCATGAAATGCCAGTTTAATAGAACAAAACGTTCTTGTGTTGAGGGAGTACTTGTGTGGATGTCCAATGTCCATCTGCTACCATAATACTAAGCCTATAAATATATGCACATAGATCTAGTTCCTCATCATCATATATACCTTTACATATGTACATACCTGTATTTAGACCTCTATAAATGCCCTTTGCCACCTTTTTCTATTTCCTTTTGCTTACCTCTTGCCCCATTATCATGTTCAGTCTTCATTTGGGTTTTAGTAATTTCTCTTGGTTACATTTCCCTTGGTCAAGCCCTACCAGGCCACCAACACCCTCCTCTTTGTCAATTTTGGATCACTCATTGTTCCCTTGTGCCTGGGTTTGTTAACACCCACTTCTTTTTCCCTGCCTTCCCTTCTCCCATGTCCTTCCCCCACCTTCCCCAATCATGGGTCTCATTGTTTTCTCCTCCAGATTGTTTTTCCCACCTATCTTATCTAGACAGTCCTGCAGAGATAAAAAATATGCACCCAAGTCAAGACAGAACAAAATAAAGCAACAAAAGAAAACAACAACACCAACAACACCAATGACACAAAAAAGAAAAGCCTCTTTGTTGACCTTTAGGAGTGCTTTCTTGTAGAGTCTGATGGGGTTATTCCTTGGCCCCAAAGTCTATTTTTGGTATTCCTGGGACTTCACTGCACTGTTACCCTGGCTGTTCTGTTGCACACTCTTAGTGTTTCTTCTCAGTGTGGCAGGGTCAAATCTGGCACAATTCCCCCACTGACCCCTGAAGCACTTTGGGTCAGTGAGGGATGTCCTGTCTCATAGTGAGGCTGGCTCTATGGTCTTCTGTGTGCTTTGGCTGTTCTGAGTGGGAATATCACCCTCTGGATTTGGTGGGCCAGCCAGTCAGCGTGCAGTATAACACCAATGAAACATACAATTTTCCTCTAGTTCTTTAATGCTTCCTCCCTCCCTCCCACTATTATGATTCCAATTCTATCTTACAAATCTGGCTAGACCAGAGCATGCACACCGGTATGAATATGAATAGGAAACACAGGGAATCCAGGACAGATAAAACCCTCAGGACTAATAATGAGAATAGCGGTACCACAGGGTAAGGGAAGATGGGGTAGAAAGGGGGAACTTAACACAATTATCTACATATAACTCCCTCCATGGGGCACAGACAACAGGGAAGTCAGTGACAGGAGACATCAGAGAGTGTAGGACATGACAAAATAATAATAATTTATAAATGATCAAGGGTTCATGAGGGATGCAGGGTGGGGGATGGAGGGAAAAAATCAGGAGCTGGTACCCACAGCTCAAGTAGAAAGAAAATGTTTTGAGAATGGTGATGGCAACAAATGTACAAATGTGTTTGACACAGTGGATGTATGCATGCATTGTAATAAACCCCCAATAAAATGATTTTTTAAAAAAGGGAGTAGTGTCCTGACTATTTATTTCTGTGTCATAATCATGAAAATCTATTAATTGTAACAAAATAACCATTTTCTTGAGTACTTTCTGGAGGTAGGTGGTATTCCATGCAATTTACCTCACAACCATAGCAAACATTAATATTACTTCACTCTTGCAGGTGAGCATCCAGGGTTCAGAAAAACAGTCAGTTTCACAAGACCACATAAGTAGGTGGATGCTTCTCATGAAATGGAAAAGGAATGATACTTTATCAAATATAATTTACATTTATCTGCTGACATATGTATAAAAACCACATGTAGAGTGCAGTGTTATTTTGTGAATGTTAATAGTAAATATTAAATCCTAAGGTATTTGTTCACTTGGATACTGCTGAATGCATATTATGATGAAATGGAATGCCAGGAAATTCCAGGCTGTTTTGGCACAATAATAGATTTCATGCACTTAGGAGGTTATGAAGATTTGTTTGGCTGGCTAATATTCACAGAATGCCTCTTTAGTTTGATAAGAACTGTGGGTAGTCTCAGCAATAAGGCTTTAATAAAGAATGATAGTATTTTGAAAATGCCAAAACTTATTGTGTGACTATTTTATGTCAGCAGGATGCTTTATTTTTGCAAGGTAAAGCAAACCAAGTCATTATCAAGCACGCTCGTTGTGAATGTCTCGATGCTTCATCCTTTAGCCTTCCATAATTCCACTTACAAGGAGATAAACATGTCCTCTCAATGGATCAGATAAAACAAAGTGTCCTTGAGGCAACATTTGCAATTACCAAGGAAGTTTATTGCACAATGGAGGAGGATCAAACAATGGCTGTATCCCTTCCCTGATATGGAATCTGCATTTCAAGTCTGCAAAATGAGATAAATACTAACTGGATACCAATTAGTATCCTTCCCCACCACCCAAGATAAAAATAGTTTGGTTCTACGCAAATCATTTTAACAAATATAGTTCTACTAAAGTGATGAGATTAGTTCATTAGTGCTTATCGGTGATTGGTGAAAATAAGTCCTTACACCTTTTAGTAGTTATTTAAATATAGATTTCTGATCTCAAAATGTTTTTTTTTGGTTAGAAAATGATTTTGAATACTGGGAAGAATTTACCTATATATTTGGATTTTATAAAATAAGAGTCTAAAAACTCATTCAGAGCTATTCTCATACTTTACATTTTCACTCACATACATTTTATATTCTAAATCACATTATTATTAAATATATCTACTGAGAGTCAGCTTTATTTTGCTAATGATACATTATGGACTTTTTCTAGGTCACTTCATATAGAACTTTCTGTTTAATAGATATTGCCAAATAACTTTCCATGACATTTGTCACCCTCTCATCCTCCCACCAACAGCTCACACATGAAGATAAGCTCTATTTTTGTGTTTCTGGTTGTTGGCAATCATTGTGGAGTCTGATGAAGATCTGTAGGCAGTGGGAGGGGGAATTGTATCTCATGTTTTATTTTGCAGTAAAATTCTGGATGAATTCTGAGTTAGTTTAAAATAATATATATTTCTAATTAATACATCTAGAATAGCTCTTTGGTTAGGATTCAGTATTAATAATTAAAATGAGTACTATTTGCAGTCTTAAATTTCAGATTTCAAGCACTTTTTATTTGCCATGGTTAATAATGTCAAATGTTTCAAAAATGAACTCTTAGTTTTGCTTCCATTGTAAAGGAGTCAGATGAGTAATAAGTAATTCTGTTTTTTTCTTTCTTTCTATGAGTTGTTCTTTTTGTTTTTTTTACTGTCTGCACATTGCTACAGTGAAGAATGTACAGCTTTATTTTATAATTGAGATAGAGACAAAAATGGCATTTTAAGATCATTTCCAGGGTACTGCTGTCCCCTCCCCCCTTAGTTCTTTCATCAGTCTCCTCATAAGTTAAACCATTTTCTCTTTCTTTTTGAAAATAAATGATCAGGTCTTGGCTCATAAGAAATGAAAATTAGATGCTTTTTACTTCATCTAACCAACTAAAAACCTCAGCAGGTTAGTCATAAAACCCAGCACGGAAATAATACTTGTCTCACAATCAGGTCAGAAATGACAACTGAAACCATGGAATCCTTAAGATAAGCTACCTGTAATCAGGGGAAATAGCTGAAAGCCCAATAGAAGGCTTTGTGTTGGAGGACAGTGATTGAAGTTCAAAAGGCTTAGCAGAGGTCAAGTTGGCAATGTCAGGTATTCCCCCAAGTTTACTTCATTCAATTAAGTTGAAACAATCTGCTCCTGTGAGCACGTCAGAGGCTTTCTTTACCCTGGACGGGTCCAGGCATAGCGGCGATGCTTGGTTTCCTTTGTACCAGAAGTTGCTTTGGGGACGATTTTTAAAAAAAGAATTGAGTCAATTCTCATGAATGTTCTGTAGGGAACTTAGATGTAATACAATGATCGTAAAACTTGGGGATTTACAAGATACATGTGAAAGGATGGGAGATCTTGTACTTATCTGCATATATTAGCTAAGGATTTTTCAGCAACTAAATTATTTTCAGACTTTTAATGTTTCATATGGGATGACCATGCCTGTTGAATTAATTGAGTTGGTTTACTTCCTGTTTAGTCTAAGCCACTCTTGATTGCCTTGACCCCTGCCCATCTGAGGGACAAAATAGCTTTAACTTGAGGGCTTTCTTCGGCGTGCCGGAATCTCCTGATCCAGGCTGCCTGCACTTAGGCAGATTTTAGGCTAGCAAAGTGGCAAAAGTTGCTTCTTTATAAGGTTGGTTTCACACATTTATGATTTTGTCTTTTTTTCTTGGTAGTTACGGTTTTTGTTTTTCTATGTGAGATAGATATACTTTCCTATTCTTAGTTGGAGTAATTATTTTACAAACAGGAGTGAACTTTGTGGAGGAATAGAAATGGGACATACCCTAACTGCAGCACATGATCAGATTACAGAGATAAATTGACATACGAGAGGTTCCGGAACACTGGACAATTTTGGCACATACCTCCAGGAAATACACACACACACACACACACACACACACTCCAGATTAACCCCCAGCATAGATTTATGTGTGTGTTGCAGTTATAAAGATGTTAATTTTAAAAAGATTTAGGAGATAACATATATTGTAAATTCAGATAGTATAAGCCATTACCAATGAGCTTATTGCAGTTTATAATTTTAAAAGCCCACAATACCAAAAACTATTTCTTAGTCAGACATTTGGCTAAACAACTGGGGGCGAAAATGATCCCACTCAGTTATTCTTAAGCCTGAGTTAGCACTAGAATCACTTACACTCACATCAGAATCTCTAAGCTCAGGATCGAGTCATCTAGAGATTTAATAAGGCTCTCAGATGACTCTGCCAATCAGCCAGATTTGTGAAGCCTAAAACAATGTCATTTTACTCTCATGTTTGACGTTGAGGGAATTGTACAGTTCACTAAAGAGATATCAATGCACATGCTTATCATATGAACATGATAAGCATAATTTGCCTCATTGGAATTTCCCAGTTGTCCCCTGACTTAGTCATTGTTAGTTCTATTTTACAGATGAGGAAATGTGTACTGGTAAAATAATCAATCCCCTCAAGTTAACAAGAAGGAAAATGAGTTTTCAGTTCAGGCCAATGTTATTTTGAATGGCCTGAAGCAAAATTCATTCAAATTCTTTTTCCGTTGGATCTATACTTTAGTTAGTTCCAACATTTTCTTTTGCTGTCATCCTAAAATACTTTTATTTCAGTTCAGCGATATTTCAATTGAGAACACATTTACTGAGGTGCAATATGCCTAGGTATATGTTAGATGGTAACGTAGACTATATAGGAAAATGAGTTCAACTCTCAAGGAGACTTATTGGGGAGGTGAGACTTACTTGGGACAAGAGTGGAAAGCAAGACATTAAAATGATGAACTGTATACATGTGGCTTTTTAATGTGAGAACGATTCAGAGCAAGTCCTTTGGAGCTAAAATTCCCCTCTATTGCCAAAAAGTCAATTCTGACTAATAGAACTACAGAACAGAATAGAACGAACCTATAAAGTTTTCAAGGATTCCATCTTTATGGAAACTGACGGCCACCTCTCTCCCCTATGGAGAGCTAGTGAGTTTGAACAATTGATCTTTACGTCAGTGGGCGAGTGTCTAACCCCTGAGCAACCAGAAGTCCTTGTTGGCTAAAATTATTGGTACAAAATTATTGCAGGAGGGGCAGGCTTCAATGTGAGTCTCTAAGAGGGGCTTTGAAAAGAGAGGACTCAGAAAGTTTAAGAGAAAATCTTAAAACATGAACAAAAAGGGTATGTCTACATGGATGTGAATGTACATGTGTGAGTATAGTCAAACTCAGTGCTCAAAACCAACCCCTTCTGGTATCATGGTTATGAGTTGGGCTACTAGCTGTGAGGTCACTAGTTTGATCCCTCCCTCGCGCCCCCCCCCCCCCCCCCCCCCCCCCCCCCCACCGCTGCTCTAGGGTAGAAAAATGAGGCTTTCTCTTCAGTAAAGAGCTAGAGTCTCAGAAACCCACAGAGGCAGTCCAATCCTGCCTGGGAGGGTCCATATGTATCAGAATTGATAGGATGTCAGTGAGTTTGGTTCAGGTTTGGTGTATGCTCAAGATATAGTAGAAGGTAAGCTCAGAGCTGGGAGCTCAGCTCAGGAAAGAAACTCAGAAGATGGGGTCACATAAAGTGATCACATTCAATTAACCGGTGAGATCATCAGGTTACAGGGTGCCTTTTAGAGCCATTGTCATCTTCTTCCACCTATTGTTGAGTATTCTTACATTGATAGGCCCCCAGAAAACTCTAACCTAAAGCTCTGAAAAAGTCTCTGCCATTCATTGGCCAGAAGGAAATTAAGCAGAGAGAACATGAGCATCACTCTGAGACACATATGGGATTTGGGACCTCGAAAGAGACAAGCATCTCAGCACAATAGACAGAGAACCAGCAGGTTCCTGGGATATGACTGATTTTTCTCTGACTGTTTCGGAACAGGTGGTATTTATCTAAGCAGACTCCCCTGGGCAGCTGGTTGATGGGTTCTTCCAGCTGGACCTCTTCTCCCCATTTAGTCCAACCACACCTGCTTCAGACAGCAAACAAGAGCCTTTCTCATCTCCAGTATCTACATGGAGGGGGGCTGGGGACATAGATCCACCATTCAGCTTCCAGCTGTAGTGTTTCATGCTGTCCGAGGAGCCCATCTGGCCTCCGACCAGAAAAAAAAAGAATGAGGTTTTAGGTTTAGAGGTAGACTTCCCCCACCCCCTTGTATCCCAGACATGGTTTTGTCCTATTTGGTTGCTTTCTTAAAAAAATAATAAAGTAAGTGAGAGAGATTTCATCATCAGCTGCTCTCATGCGATCAAATGTATCTCCTATTAAAATTTGCTTTCCCTGAAGCCTGCACGGACATGAGGATGCCTGTCCCTTCAAGCTTTTATTATACTGCATTAAAGAATAGTAGACTAGTCTCATGAAAGATTAATCACTTCCTGTAAGCACCATGTACCTGCAGACAGGCAATTACTGAAATATGTCCAAAGGAAAGCTAGGGAAGATGTTAAAAAGTATCAGGCAGGTACTTATTGGCAGTGTGACGACAAAACCTGTTTGGGTGCCAGCTTCTTTGGAGCCAAGAAGAACGTCTGCGCTGAGTTAATGGATCATAGTTTGTTTTGTACACGAGTAGCAGTGTTTTCTTTGTAATGGTAGCCAAAACTTTGACACCACACAGGTATTTTTCTTGAGGCTGTACAAATGTGTTCATCCTTATTTCCCTGTTTAAGTTGAATGATGAATCAACCCTTTGGGCTAAACTTAGTTCTTGTGATTTAGAGAATCTTGACTCACCCGTGCTTAGACCAGGGCCTCTCAGATAATAACAGTTTAATAAATAAATTAAGATAGACAATTTCAATCCCCCAATTTAAAAATTGTAAATTAAAATGGGGTTTGTTTTGCATCATTAACTTTGCATTTCATAGTTTAAAAGATGATCTGTACTTCTTTTAGTTGTCAAAGGGATCACTACAAAATATCAAGAATTTATGGGATGTTATTTCTTCAGTCCTGAAAACCTTAATCATCCATTGAATACATGGATATTCCTCAGAGCTCTTTGGCTAAGTCTTAGGACTTGAACTCTGGGACTCCACCCATCCAATTTGGACTCCTTGGTTTGCCTTTCCAAGAGCTTCAATCTAAGCCTAGTATTTCAGGCTTATTGAATAGTGATACTAGATTGAACAGTGCAAAGCAGGTGGCAAGTAGGGGGAAGGTTAACACTTATTTTGCTGTTTGTTGGTTCCTTCATGGAAGGAGCTGATTGACTAGAATTAAGTTGTTTAATGATAAAAAGGTATTTAACCATGCTAGGAAATACACAATTATACCCATGAGTGCTATAGAGAAGGGAATCACAAGGAAATGTGAACACTTCACCTGAAGATTATCAAAGTTTCAACGGAAAAAGAGGACATCGAGTTGCATTTCTAAGCATCTCTCAAGGAAAATAAGAACGTCATTTGCAGTTCAGATGTCATCTGGTGGTTAGGATAGTGAGTTTGGCTATTGAGTTTGGTTCAGAAGATTTATTGTCTCAACACTATGAAAAACCAAACACCTAGCAGGTAATAATCACTCCACAGCAAGTCAATGGGCACAGCACACCTGAGGAGGAGAATGAATTTCCTTAAGAAAACAAAGACCTCAATCTGGGTTGTAAATTGCAGCTAATGCAATTTGATGATGGGGAGTTTACTGCTAAGGAATCTCAGGGGAAGGAGCTGAGTTTCTTTGGAAATGGAGTGTTTTGGATCTTAAAACTAGATGTGAAAATGACTTCACTAATGACTTTAAAATTTCTAACTTTAAAAAATGTAAATCGTAAGTGTAATTATAAAGGCTACCCCAGGAGAAAGTTAATGTTCTCCATCTTTCTGGACTCCGGAATATGAATCATTTGACAAGTTGTCTGCCTAACCATAAAATCAATTTGACATTCTAATTATCTTTTGAGTAGGCACATTTGTTTCATAGTTTGGCTATTTTCAATTCATGCTGAATGGATAATCCACTCCCCCCCCACCCCCCACTTTTTTTTGGTCAAAGGGCACCTGAAGAAATAATACTGTCAGATAAGCATGAGACTGCTAATTTCAAGGTTGGTGGTTCAAACCCACTAGTGTTCCATGGGAGAAAAATGAGACGATCTGCTCTATTAAAGGTCTCAGAAACCTGCTACAGTGTTGTTATGCATCAGAAAACAACAGGATCTACAACTGAATCAATGGTAGTGGGTTGTGAAATGCAAATTACAAGCAATGTATCTATTTGTTGAGAAAGGCATGACATACTTCCTGGAAGATCCTCAAGAAGGAATTGGCACCTCATACTCTCAAGTCATGATTTCTGTCATTGAATGGTTTAATTTTTATTTTTTCCCATTTCTGAAGTGTGATGGTTGTGATTTTTAATCTTTTTGTTTATAACTTTGCTAAATCTTCATGTAGGTTGAGAAAGTGCCTTAAGAAAACTTTTGCTGTAACTATAAAGAGAGCCCCATTCTAAGATAACAGGGATGCAGGATTTTTCCTACTATCGTAGCAATACATTACCTTGCAGCAAGTTGAAGAGTGGTCTTAGTTGATAACTATTTTTGGCTTTTGTGGTTTCTCCAAAAAACACTTCTATATCTGGCTGCATATTATCTGGATCCAGATACCCTTGGAAGCATTAGTTTTACAGGAGTCTTGATATCAATCTCTTGCCTTGGTAACCAGAAAACAACCTGTTGGCACCAGTGGAGGGGATGGTGGATTGGGGAAAATACCACAACTGGCTGGCAGAGAGCAACTGATTATTGCCAACATAGAAGCTTTCCATGATTTCAAAGCTCTTTCTACTATAGGCTCATTTAAGGATGCTTAAGGGTTCCAGGTAGGGATATACATAGTTTTTGGATTTAAATCATGTCTCCTTACTGACTGTTGTAACCTAGGATATATCTTTCTATACTTCAGTTTTAAGATGTGTAAAATGGAAATAAAACATTGCCCACTGTCTTAGTTATCTAGTGTTATTATAATAGAATGATCCCTCATGGGGGGCTGTAATAAATTCATTCTCACAGCTTAAGGGACTCGAAATCCAAGCCCAGGGTCCCAAGTCTAGGGGAAGACTTCGTGAGCTGTAGGGGAAGGTCTTTGTTTCCTTCCAGCAGCTGTGGACCCAGCATTCCTGGACGGTCTCTATGTATTTTGGTATTAATCTTCCCTTGAGTCTGGCAGGTTCTCAGAGTAGGCACCCTGGATCCAAAGGATGTGTTCTGCTCTGCTTCCTCTCTAAGTGATAGTAAGGCCCATTAACCCTGCTTGCTTATTTAATTTCTTTTAAATCTCAAAATATAGCATGCTGGTGATGTAGTGGAGTATGAGTTGGGCTGCTGATTGTAAGACCAGCATTTCATCCCCAACAGCAGATCCATGCAAGAAAGACCAGGTTTTCTGCTCCAGTAAAGCTGTACAGCTTCAGAAACCCAAAGGCATGCTTCAAAATATTTGGAAGATATGGAAATTTATAATACAATTTGAAAAATTTCTGAATACTACATCATGATCTAATTAATAATCGACGGCATGACAAAAGTGTTTTCTTTGGAAGTTGGCAATAAGTCCACAAGCACTCATGGGGTTTGTTGAGGTATTATCTGAATGATCCTGAGTTCTTCCATACATAAGTGCTTTACTGTGCACCATCCGTTCATGCATGCTTCAAAGGGCTTCTCTAAGGTCCAAAGAATTCACAGGGGTTTGTGAAACACTCGGTTTTCCAAGTTTTTGATTTATGGTTGTTTGCTAAATACCATTTCAAAGTTGAAGAACAAAACCTGGAAATGAATTAACAAGGTCTTTTGGCCATCAGATGATCCTTTACAACATTATTTTGAAGAAGAGGAATAAATTAGCATCAGATGAATGGATTCCATTTTTTCTTGAAATACATTTCTGATTAAGAAATTAAGAGAAAGGCGGGATATAGTATTGTTTCAGTGATAATTTTTTAAAAGGTAAATAAATATTTGGACCCAGACTAATAGCTTCATTCAAATATTGCAGTTTTAAATACTGTTGCCAACTCACAAAGCATCTTAAAAATTTTTTTTTCTTTTGTAATGGCAAAGAAAGAGCATAGGTTTTCTTTACCAAATCCAGCTGTCCTTCTCTTTGCTATATGATTAAGGAATCTTGGAACAAGAAATTACAAGGAAAGCTCCATTGTTAAAATATTGATTTTGAAGACCCACATTTTTTTGGAGATTGGAGATTTGGGTCCCATCTTTCCAGACAAAACTTATAAAACCCTTTTGAGGTAAAAAACTATGGAAATGACCAAAATGTCAGTATTTTAATTTAAAATATTACATTAAAGCCAACTTTTAAAACTCATTAATTTTATCATGATGGTGTTGCACTCTACAATATTTTCTTTTTCTTTCTAAATATTAGAAAATATTTTTAGTTAAATTTCATTCTTGTGACATTATTTATTACATAACACACATAAGTGCTTTTGAGTCCTGATTCAATAAAAATAGATCATTATTTTCTGAGCTTCAAAAGATTCATAATGGCAATACACTTGAATGCATCTTTCTCTCGTGGAAAATGGTCCAGCTCCTCTTCAACTCATATACCAGTTGAACGTGTACAGCTCAGTTGGACAATTTCTCCCCACATCTTACTAGAGCACTGCTCTCAATAAGATTTTCCTTCCCAGAAAAAGACTGTTTCATAAGTGTTCAAAAGAAAAGAAATCCATCTTCCGAGGCAATGGTATCTTGGTTCACAGTGCTAAACAGAATTGCCTGGCCTAAGAGAAAATCAATTGAGGTGCTCTGGAGAACAAAGAATTGTGCCCCAAACGGGGTCATTCTTTGAGTCAAAAAAAGAATGTGTGTGGGCTTTCTTTGGGTCTCACTGATATAAAGCTATAAGGTTAAAAAATATTCAGAAAGGAGAATAAATGAGAACTTGGGATCGCTTGTTTGAGATCTCAGTTTTCACTCAAGGCAGGAAAAGTATACTGTGATCATTGCTCTGCTTAAAAAAATAAAAGTTCTGTTCCTTGTTCCCTGTGTCTAGGTTTATATCCCACAGCAACTAGGGTTGAATAAAGAATTTCTTTCTTTTTTTTTTTTCAGCAGCAGCAGCAGCAGCAGCAAGGTCTCTGCATAGGGGCCTCCTCTCTGTGAAGGGTTGACCAGTTAGCTCCAGCAATAAGGAAGGGTTTCAGGCAAAAAAACAGACAAAAATGCTCCCTTATCAGGGCGCTTCAAAGTGGGGCTTAACACAACACACTAGTCAAGACAATCATGCAAGGTCATCCCCGTCTATCCCATCGTCCTGAGCACAAAGACCGAGATCTCACAGTCCAGTTTCTGCACAGACCCAGTTTTCTGGTAATCCTCACAGTTGAGCCTGTCTTTCAATGAGCCACTCTGTGAAACCACAGAAAAGAGCAAATGGATGTGCTCTTATTAAGCCCACAACTGTAGGGAATAAACACTATAGTAGATGAGACAAAATATGTAGTAAAAGGAAAATACCTACCAGCATGGGATTAAATCCCAAACCAAGTCCATTGCCATCAAGTTGATTCTAATCACAGTTACCCTAGTTTATAGGGTTTCTGAGATGGTAAATTTTATGGGGGTAGATGTTATTTTCACAAGAAGCACCCAAGTAGTGACATTTTGGTATGATATATATTCTAATACCTTATCATTTTGAATTTGTGCATGTGACCTACTCACCAAGCTTATTTGCATGATGCAGGGAGGCTAGCCTGTGTTTCTCCATGACTTGCTGTGCTTAACTGATGGACAGAACCATAGAGGGGTGCTTGCGAATAATAAGCAATAGCAAGACCTTGAGCATGTGTGAATCTAAGCTTAAAGCTTGGAAACATATGATGATCAGTGGATACTGAATTGATCTTATAACGCTGAGTAAAGTCTCACAGAATTACATTAAATGAGAAATGAAACTTGACACTTCTAGCTTCAAAATTTAATTTTGAAAGAGGGGATCATGGTATCCCCCAAATGGCACATGTCTGCTGACTAAGCAGTGCAAGATGCTGTAACTAAATCCTAAAAGTAAAGGCTGAAAAGAGAAATAATTGGAGAAAAGGAAAGAAAATTGTGTTAGTAAATTCAGCAACCACTAATCCTTGATTCTTGATCAAAGGCGTCTAGACACTACCTAACTCCATCCTGGCTTTTATGGCTCTACAAAGGAGGGAGGACTCTTATTATCTTACTTGCAGTGTTCGAAGATGTCTGTGTAAACAGGCGTCTCCTGAACACTCATCCATTTGTCAGAATTCCCTGTTCTCTCTGGGCTTATTGAGAAATCTGATTTGGCGTTAACTACCATTCTTTTCGAAGCTCAAGTAAGCAGCGTGGGCCTGACTAGGACTTAAAAAAATCAACAGAAATTCTATTTTGTGTTTAGTGCCCCAGTTGCGGCACAGCTGGGGGCGACCCACTCTGAGAAGTACTTTTCCAAGTGTGTAGCAGACACTATGCATGTGTCCTCTATCATCCCAGGTATTAAAAAAAATAATCTGGATTTCACATGTTTTTGTCCCATGTCATGTATAAGGAGCCTGGGTTGGTCCTGTCAGGTAAGCACTAGGTTGGTGGTTCAAGCCAACCTGCTGCCCTTAGGGAGAACGACGAGGTTGTCTGTTCTCATTAAATCCCAGAAACCCTGGACAGGGTCACCAGGTGTCAGGCGATGGACCCGATAGCAGGGGGTCTGGTTTATGCCCTTGATGCTTAGCGGATCCTGGCTGCATTTTTTTTTTGAACCATAAAATACCATCACCTACAGGTATACTCTCCATGATCGTGTTTCAAAGAAAAACATCATCGTTTTATAACGAGGCAAATGGAACTCTGAAAGGCGAAGCAGTTTGTCCAAGAACTCTCAGCAAGCAAACAGAGAAATCCGAACTACCGTGAGGCCTGTGTGGTTGCAAAGCCCCATTCTTCTGACCGCGCTTCTCCAGGAAGAGCCGCTGGTTCCGGCCCAAGCTCTCTCGCAGAGACCGTTTGCTTGTGACCACCTCCTGCTCCGGAGTGCTTTTCTGATCCTCAGGAATGAGAAGCTGGGAAAGGGAGGGAGACGCACTTTCTCCAGGGATTTCGAATTAGTTGACTGCATCATCTCCCGGGAGGGTTCTTTGAAGGCAAGACAAGGCCTGGTGGGTCCTTTCAGGGACGGAACTGCTCGGCTGCAGCAAGGGTTTAATTTAAAGCCACGGTCCTCGGTGGGGTCGGTGTTCCGCCACCAGAGGTCAGTGCGCAGGTGCTAGAAATCCAGGCACCAGGCAGCTTGTAGCTGGGGGAAACGACGTGGATTCCCACGGAAATAGACATCGCATTTCAGTCAGCAAGATTGGTCAAAGAGACCCCGAAAGGTTAAACACCTAACTGAAACTGTCAATCAGAAACAGTGGATGATCTTCTCCATCTGAATGCCTGCCTATATATATATACATATACATATATACATATATACACACATATATTTTAAGGCACAAGGTACCCACTATAGGGTCTGTTGAGATGCTTGTACAGGACAATGCGACTAAGTTACTCCAAACAGAAAGGATACTGATAATGTCTGGTCAAACAGAAAAACTTTACGTGTTGATTGCACTTTAGGGCAGACACAGGATGATGAGAATGAAATTTCAGGGAACAGGAAGACACAGGTCTTTAAGCATCTCATGTCTTTTTAAAAATAAAAAAGTACTCTTCAGGAAAAGTACTCACAGAAAAAAAGTGATGTTCACATGTTTGGGGGGGGGGTTTGGAATAAACAATCCAGCAAAATGCCCCCCTTGGTTTCAATGTTTCTAAATAGGTTCCTAGGTTCCTTTCACACTCCACCTCGTGTGTGAACCACTTTGCCAGCTTTTACTTGTACTGCTGTTTTGCCATCCACGCCTTTCCTGTAGACAAAGCTTATGCGGACATTTGAAAAATATGGCTGCAACACCAAGACAGTTTAAACGTTGTGTGTGAAGATGGTTTCCATGGGAGAATGTTAGATATTTGTTCCGTGTTTATGTTCATAAGGAGAAGTAGGGAAGTTCACGTGGTTCCAAATTTAACAGGAGCATGTGTGTGCTCGAGAGTTCGGTGCAAGTTAATTGCTGCCTACTTGGGAAGCTTGAAGCAGCAGCAGATTTTGCCCCTGGCGAGATATTTTTACAGAAGCGGGAACAAATAATGAGCCAACCTGTCTCTTAGTCATTACTGTGTCAGATGAAAGCGGATTTAAGACTCTTTATACAGATGTGATGAATGTAAGAAAGAAGGCACACATTGTAGATGATTGTTTGGGACCTAACTAAACACACACACACACACACACACACCACTTCTGCATCATCATATCATAAAAGGTCTCACTGGTGCTGATGAATTTTGAGCTATACTTTTAGAGCCTAAGAGAACGACTGATTTTCTGGCTAAAATACCTGCCTGTATTAGCTGTGACTTACTTACTGCATGTTAGGCCTTTCAGCACTGGGACTTAACATTCTGACCTAACATTTAATGTCTTAATCCTAATTTTAATCCGATACTGAGACTCTCTCTTGTATTGAATCAATTCATGTTAATTCAGAATTATGTTGCTCCCACCCAGAATCAATAGCCCCGCTGTTGCCTCTCTCCAAAGCCGACCACCCAGTTCTGTGAGAATCTGCAGTGAATTAGAAAATCTGTCATTGCTGGGGAGACCGGGCAGCTCAGATATGGCTTGTCATTCTCTCCGGTCTATACAATACCCACTCTTTGTCTCTTAAACTAACCTGACATAGCCGAGTCTGCGGTGGTCAATGAGATCTTTATTCTCCTGCAAGGAATGCCTTGCACACCACCATTATTAAGAAATTTCTGGACAATGTTTAGTGGCTGAAGAATAATCCGAGGTTCTATTAAAAAGCCATCTGGGTAATTAATAGCACATTTGTTCTCAGTCTCCTCCCAATTTGTCCATTAGTGGAATAAAAGCTCAGGACAAAGGGTAATGTGGTTCAGTTATATTTTACAAGAATTCTTCAGGAAGTTGAAAACACATGATAGTTTTCTAAAGATACATACATTTATGGGCTCTTAGAGGAGCAAATAGGAAAAGCCATGGGTTTAAAGCTGAAGTTTTCGGCTGCCACTAGCTATTTAAGCTCAGAAAACTGATATGCAAGCTGGAAGGCCTGTCCCTGGAGCTGACAGATGTGTTGTTAGAATGCTCCAGAAACATGTGTACACCGGGGTATCTCCATCATGTTTCAGAAAAAACAGTTTTTTTTTCCTTTCTGAACTTTCACAAATTTGAAAAAAAAGGACTTTTATAACCTTTTGTCTACTAGTGGAAAACTTTTCTAGTATCTCCTTTTAGTGTATTCTCATACAAGTAGTAGCTGCAGGTAGTGTATTTCTTCATCATCTCTATCTATCTATCTATCTATCTATCTATCTATCTATCTATCTAGCATCATCATCATCATCATCCTCTATCTACTAAATTGTTGTCTTCTCTATTCACCAGCTTACATTTTGGGGGTCTTAACTTGGGGTACAGAGAAACTTTGAAGTCCTAGATCTCTCCCTGCCATCAAGTCAATGCTGATTCATGGTGACCTCTGTGTGTTTCAGAGACTGTAGCTGTTTACTGGTATGGAAAACTGGTCTTTCTCCTGCAGAGCTGTTGGTGGTTTTTAACATGTGACCACTATAACACCGGGGCTCCATGAAGTCGTAGATAGCGGGAGATAAAAGTTAACACACCTCTGCAACATTACAGGAGGATGTAGTATGGTTCTTCCTTTCAGACTTATTTGCATCCAATAAACGCTGTGATTTATTAGTTCAGCCTGGCCACAGAATCAGGGGCTGTGGTGGTGCTGCGGCTTGAGCACTGGGTTGCTAACTGTAAAAGTCGGTAGTTCAAACCCACCAGAAGTCCTTCAGGAGAAAAAGGAAGCGGTCTGCTCCTGTAAACATCGATAGTCTCAGAAACCCTGCTTTGGGACCTTCTCAGTGGGGTTTTTCATTGTTGTTTTTTGCCACAGAATGTATATGTCTTTATTATTGTGTGTATGTATTTGTGGGTGTATGTGTGTTGGGAACCATTCCTGGTGGGGTGTGGGTGGAATGTTAAAGCCAGGCAACCAAACTCACGACCAGTGAGTTAGTTCTGACCTCTGTGACCCCACAGGAGAGAAGAGAACTCTCTTTTGGGTTCCTAAGATTGCTTTGCATCTTTCTTCTTAAGAGTGGTTGATGGGTTTGAACCTCTGACCTTTCAATTAGTAGTTTGATTCTTAACCTATGGTGTCACTGGAGCTCTTTGGGTGAAGCCTGGCAGGGTGAAAAACCTATCTATTTGTAAATATACTCCAATAGCATGGGAGGAATGAAACAGAAAGCAAACGAGTGAGTGAGAGATTGATCGATTCTCTCAGACAAGGATTCTCATATTCTGTCAGTCTCAGGTCAAGAGGAGACTCTGGCAGATAGTTTCAGTTACCTTGAATTGCGTGCTTGCTGTGGATCATGGTAAGTTTTTCCATGGCTTATTTTATGCAATCTATAGAACAGTGGCATGAAGTAGTTGTGTTCTCATTTTTAGATGATATTTTGAGAAGTGAAGGGCATACAAGCAGTAAGCAGCAGAGCCTGCAAAGATTTGGGACCTCCCACTCACCTCCCTAATTCACTGTACCCCACCCCACTAAACACCACCTACTGCCCAAGCAGTTTCAGACTTCAAAAGCAACTCTATGCTATCTAGAGTTTCAGAGACTGTCTAGGGGAGCAGACCCCCACACCTTTCTCCCACAGGGCAGCTGGTAGGTTTGAACCACAAGTCTTGTGGTTAGCAGCGGCTCCCTAAGTCACAGTACCACAGGGCTCTCTCACCATTGTCTTCTCTGCCACCACGCACAGATCTTTCCTCTGGCAAAGTCTTTGTACTTTGTGTATTCTCATACAAGTAGTAACTTCTTTCTCTAAAACTGTTTTGCAGGACTGGGCCCTTCTTCGTCAAGCATTCTGGTTGAGAAAATGTGCTTTGGAGAGAGCCCTTGAGTTGTGTTCAACTTTATGTGTCCCTTGGACAAATACTTATTATATGCCAATTAGCAGCAGATACTGTTTTGCAGCAGATATTGTTTATTTGAATTGTGGTGCTGGAGAGAATATTGAAAATACCATGGACTGCTTAAAGGGACACAATGGCCTGATTGGAAGAAGCAAGCATGGCCAGAGTGCTCCATAAAACAGGGTTGCTCACACTTTTCCCACATGTGAGCTACCTATAAAATGATCAAGTCACATGGACGAAACACACCAGCCTGTGTGACCATGAGGGGGTCACACAGATCAGGTATCAGGCTTCAAAGATCTAAAAATGCTATCATTATAAATGTGGGAGAGTACAGACTGGGGGCCCAAAGTCCACCTATAGGTGATGCGAATATCCCCTTACAAAAGAGTTGAGCGGGGAGGAGACGAACCAGTAAATGTACAGGGTAGCAACAATGAAATATGCAACTTTCCTCTAGTTCTTAAATGTTTATGGACCCCCCCTCCCCCATATCATGATCCCAATTCTACCTTAGACCAAAGGATGTACAGTCGTCCAGATAAAAACCAAAAACACAGGGAGTCCAAGACAGATGATCCCTTTAAGACCAGTGGGGAGAGTTGTGATACCGGGAGGGTGGAAAGAAGGTGGAGTAGTAAGGAGGAACCAATTACAAGGGTCTACATATAACCTCCTTCCTGGGGTACGGACAACAGGGAAGTGTGTGAAGGGAGACATCAGACAGTATATAATATGACAAAATAATAATAATTTATAAATTATCAATGGCTCATGAGGGTGGGGGAGCAGGGATGGAGGGGAAATATGAGGAGCTAATACCAAGGGCTTAAGTAGAAAGCAAAATGTTTTGAGAATGATGAAGGCAACAGATGTACAAATGTGCTTGGCATACAATGGATGTATGTATTGTTTGTAATAAGAGTTGTATGAGCCCCCAATAAGACGATTAAAAAATGGTCAAGTCAAAATGACCTACCAACTACAAAAATGCAACACATATATTTATGTGTTGCATTTATTCATAAATGCATTGAGAATTCTTTATATATAGAATGTATGTTTATATACCTTGCCTAACTGTATGAATCCATATTAAACAACACAACACAATTAACTATGTACATTTTTTGTCATTACCTGAGTTTACTCTGATGGCTTGGACTGAATGGAATGAGCCAGGATGCATAGTCCAGAGAGTAGCTGCTGATAGCCAGCTTCAAGCACACTTCCACATGATCATCAGTCATGGTGGAATGGTACTGGGACTTACTGATGTTTATGTGGGGAAAGACTGACTCACATAAATGAGTAGAGCCGAATAATGCAGTCAAGGAGGCAGCACATTTTCTCATGTTTGGGTACTTTCCCTCTGCGAGTAAGTTGCAGAGCTCTTCATGCACTCTGGACTTCAGCTGAATGTGAGCTTGTAATGTCAAAATCTCTCATTTCATATGACAGTAACACATGTTTGTCTTATTACTTGGTCTATCTTCCCCACTCATTTTAATAGCCTTTTTATGTTTACGAGACAAAAAATCCTCCCTAAGGTCTAAAAACTGGCTACCACTTAGTTGGTCTGTTTTGCTGCTTTTTGCGCAGTGGTTTGCGCGTGTGTTTGACACCAAAGATTGCATCTGATTGGCTGCGCTGTATATCAATTAAGTGACGGGCTTGCTGATAGGCTTACGTCTATTTTTTTTCATGCCAGGCGATCTACCCACACTATATTTGCAATCGGCTAGTAGATTGCGATTCACGCATTGCCTTAGAGGCAAGGATGGCAAGACTTTGATACTTTGAGCATAGTGCTGTGGAGAAGGACCTCCTGTTTGGTAGAGGGGGAGAGAAAAGAGGAACGCCCTCCACGAGCCCAATGGACACCATGGCTGCCACAGTGGCGCAGACACAGGAGCCCTGGCGAAGATGCCTCCACGCTCTGTGTTCCCTTCTGTTGAGCGCAGGTTCACCGTGGATTTGAAGACTCAACCGTGTCTAGGAACAACAGCAACTGTCCAAGAGCACACTGATTCCCTTCCTCACAGGCCTCCACTTTAGTGTGGGGAGAGAGAGCCTCGAATCACAATGCAGCCGTAAAACTACAACAGTGATCAGTGCAGACAGGTCGGGGGCCCAGGACACACAGGCTGAGAACCCAGATTAGAATGGACCTAGATGGGGAAATGGGGCGAGCTTTTCCTGAGGAGGGACTCTTGAGCCGAGATCTGAAGACCAGCACAGTAATTATCTAGCGAGAGGTGAGGGATAAGGAGCTTCAGACTTTCTTCTGGGAGGAAGTCCGGGGAGTGTGAGAGGGTCAGAGAAAGAAGGGAAGCTGGGGACACGGGGAACTGGAGGGATGGGATGGAACCGTCCTTGCAGACCCATGGGGGCACAGGTAGCTGGTTAGGCACTTGAGGACTAACTCTGAAAACAGTGGTTTGAATCCACTCAGCGGTGTCTTGAAGGATCTACCGAGAGTAGAGATCTCTCACAAAGTCACAGTCATGAAACGCGATGGAGCAGTTCTATTGGGGTCACAGAGGGTCACGATGAATTGGAAATGTCTCCCAAGTAACTGGTATATCTTTACTTTTTCTTCCTTTTCCACCCTCTCTTCTCACTCTCAGGCAAATGCCCCTTAGGATGTTGCCACCAAACACTTCTTTCTCTTATGAGATTGTCCTAAGACTTCCAGTTGCATTTTCACCTCTGGATGTCCTAGGATGGGGCTGAAGGGCTCCTCGAACATCGGTTACCTCTCACTCACTACCTTGGACCGGCTTCCTGTGTAGGTCCCTCTGACCTTGTCAAGCAAGTCTTTCTGAAGCAAGCTTCCCTGGTGGAAATTCAGACTCGGAGAGGTGCCAAAGACATGAAGTTGTTTGACTGCGCATTCATGACTAAGTGTTTCTGAATTTCCCTGAGCAAGTCGCTGGGGAAGTGAACTTGTAGGGCTGCCAGGGTGTGAAGGGAACTCAGCCCAGAGCCTGAGGCCTCTGCTGGCTCCACAGCCACTCTGCAGTGGGGGGGAGGGGGAGGGGGGGAGCCTGGGCCTCTTGTCCAGAGAATAAATATTTGTTAGCACTTTACACACCAATACTCTTGAGCTCATCCTATTTACATAGCAAATGCTCTGTAAATAGCAAAGCAGTTATGTGTACCTGAAATGTCTCAGTCGTTGGAGGGTTGGCATTCATAGAGTAGAAGGGACGTGAGCTCAGGGAGGGAGAGGAGAGCTATTAAAGAGCAGACAGGCACTCTCTTCACCAGGCCAGCAAGTTAAAAAATCACCCCCAGATGCATCTCAAATCAGTACTCCTTCTAAGGATCTCTCTCTCTCTCTCTCTCTCTCTTTTATTAAAAACTTTTATTGGGGACTCTTTCATCTCTTATCACAATCCATACATTCATCCACCATGTCAAGTACATTTGCACGTACACCGCCATCATTATTTTCAAAGCATTTCTACTTGAGCCTTTGATATCTGCTCCTCATTTCCCCTTCCTTCTCCTACCTACCCTCTCTCATGAACCCTTGATAAGTTATTATTTTCATATCGTCTGTCACTCTTCACCCTCTGTTCCATTGGTCATCTCCCTGGGAGGAGGTTATATGTTGATCTCAGTGATTGATTCCCTCTTTCTTCCCCTATCTTTTCCTAATTCTCCTGGTATCTCTATTCACTGTGTTGGCCCTGAGGGATTTATCTATCCTGAATTCCCTATCTTTTGGGCTCTTATCTGTAGAAGTGGGCATCTTTTGGTGTAATCCAATTTGTAAGGTAGAATTGAGGTCATGATAGTGGGGGAAAGGAAGCATTAAAGAACTAGAGAGAAATTGTGTTTCATCAGTGCTATACTGCACCCTGAGTGACTCATCTCTCTTTTGTGACCCTTCAGTGAGGGGAATGTCCAATTGTCTATAGATGGGTTTCGGGTCTCCAAGGCCACCTCCGCCGCACCCTCCCCTCCCAATCAGTTTTCTTCACCACATTTGCTCATGCACCCATTTTGTCTTCAGTGATTGTGTTGGAAAGGTGAGCGTCACAGCATGCCAGATTATTAGGACAAAATGTTCTTGTGTTGAGGGAGTGCTCGAGTCGAAGCCCAATATCCATCTGCAAGATTAATTCTGAGCATATTATAAGTACATAGATATATTCCCCTCTTGTTATATATAAAATATTTACATACATTCATGCTTATATTTAGACTTCTATAGCTGTCCTTTGCCTTCTGGTTCTCCCCTCTATTTCCTAAGGCTCTCTCTTGACAAGTTAAGTGGACTTAGAATTATAAACCTCAACTGTCAGGCCCTAGTTCCAGTATTGGAATCTCCCAGGATCCATCCCAGGACTTTTTTTTCCCTTCGTGGGGTTTACTAGTTCTCAGCTCCTGGCCTGTGACTCATCAGCAGTAGACTCACGTGGGGAAGAGGATAGACTCCCTTTCTGTTGAAAGTGATGTGTTAAACCCTTCCAACCGCTAGATTTTCGTGACACTGCAGGCCTGCACACCTGCATGGTGTAGGGTCATGTATATAGAGAACTTGCCTGTGTGCTTTTTATCTTCTGTTGTCAAATGCAAAGCAATCACAACAAAGGGAAATAATTTAAATGAAGCTGAGTGGGTTGGAGGGGGAAATGGAAATGCTAGTGATACAAAACAAAGTTAGTCATTATTCACACGTTCAGGGGATAGCTGTCATTTTTCTGTCTCTGCGCTTTAAAATTTTAGTTATGTATGTTCTATGTAAGCCCTGGTGACCCATACAGTGGGTTGCTAACCTCAAAGGTTAGAAGTTCAAAACTACCAGCTACTCCTTCGGAGAAAGATGGGACTTTCTACACCTGTGAAGAGTTAAAGTCTAGGAAGCTCATAGGAGCATTCTCCTCGGTTTTACAGTTTGGCTATGCGCCAGCATCAAGGACAGTGAGTTTTTTATTTGCTTAATGTAATGCTTTCTAAGGTATCTCTATTGTCTGAAATCATTCTCACTGAAATGTGAAAATTAGCCAGTAGTGTTTCTTGTCAGAAAGCCTTATTATTCCTCTAGTAACCCCCAAACCACCACCTTTGAGTTGATTCTGACCGAACGTGACTCCAGAGGACAGAGAACATCTCATGGAAACAGCCTCTCTGTCTCATCCTTCCCCACAGAGGAGCTTTGGGTTTGAGCCACAGAACTTTCTGTTAACAGCTTAGGGATTAACGCCTGCGTAACACAAGCACAGTAGTTTATTCCTGAAGTTCTACTCTGAAATTCACATTCCTTTCTTACTCCCTTCTATCTCCTCCCCTTATCAAGTCCCTACTTTGATAGCATGAGATGGCTTTCATATGAACTGGGCTTCAAAAGAAAATTTTCATGCATCTCTGTGCTAGGGTGTGCTGGGGAGAAAAAACATGGGGAGATAGCAGATGCAAGGGACAGTAAAGGAGCGTGGGGCCAAGGGAGAATTTGATCATTTTCAGATCGTTTAGGTTCTGTGTTAGGCCAGGTTGTCTAGGGCAACAAATCCAGTGAACTCATCTGTGTGCAGCAAAAAGTTTTATATCAAGAAATAGTTATATCTCAGGAAGGTATCCCAGCCCAGTCCAGCTCAAATCCATAAGCCTGATGCTAGTCCATAAGCCTCTTGTCAGACTCCTGTAGCAGCATGTTGGCACAGAATGGTGAACTAGGAAGCAGGAAGGTCACAGGCCATGAGTGCAGAGCTGTGTGCATCCGAGGTGGATGGAAGCATGCCAAGTTGCCTGCATCCCACGGTCAAGTGGCCCACATGGGCCTACCGCTCAAGGTAGGTAGGAAGGCAGTTCCAGAGTCTCCCACTCTCATAGCGAAGGTCACACCCTTAAGGAGGCATCACCAAGCTGCAACTCGTGGACAGGTTTGACTCCACCCCTAGCCAAGCATGTTTCTCTCACAGCCATGAAGTCATGCTGACTCATAGAGACCCTGCTACCACAACCCGAACCACCAACGACTGCAGCCAAAGACTTGGGTTGGAATCACGGTGATGACAATTTCCTTGGGAAACTTTACACCTTCTACTCTATGGGCTCGATCTTGTCCTTTCACCATTCTTTTTGTTTCCCAAACTCAAAGGACAGTTCAAAGGAATGTGATTGGGGTCCTCCAAGGATGAGGTTCCCTCAAGGATGCCCACACTGCTATGTTGACATGTTGTGAATTGAAAAGTGCCGAATCCTGCTGGGAAGGGTCAGAGAGATGGAAACACCATATTCAAAAGTATTCAGATACAGATAAAGCCTATGATGCTAAATGGCATTTTATATTTTGTTGTTTTTGCTAGATAAAGGTGTCTATGGTGCTGTCTTTTTTCTTTTTGACTTACATATCTACTTCTGTTTTCATTTCTCTGGAAAATCCTGATGAATAGGCAGTCATGGATTGTTGTCAGGCACCATCCAATAGGTTCCAGCAGAGGGTGAACATCAGAAAGAAACCCGACCTCGTCCTGTACCATCCTTGCAATTATCATTAGAGCTGAATCCACTTTTTCTGCCTGAAGGGATGATCTTCTGGCACTTAATTAGACAGCATTGGTTAATTCCTAGGAGGTGGGCCATCTATTTCTTTCTCCCAGGTTGTTCTTCATCCAGAAACTCCACTGCAAACTGTTCACCAAAGGTGATCCGGCAGAGAGTGAAAATACCTGTAGCATGGCTTTCACAGAGACCGCACAGTACGGCAAACCCACAGGTGGTGCCCCAAAGTGAGAACTCCCTAAATATTAGGCTCTGCGCTAAGCATGTTGTCCACTCCATCTAATATAATCTACAGTATTATTATTTCCATACCATACTTGGGAAACTGGGCAGAGGGTGGGGGCAGTAATGAGTAATTAGCTCCATGAGTGTAGGTATCCTTTAGGATGTATTACCAGGGTGAGCCCTATCTCCATCACCCATTCTGTCTCTGCCCATTCTTAGGAGTCTGTCCTTCTTGTCTGCCCTAGTTTGGGTCCTGGTGGTCCACATTTCATGGGCACTCTGTGTCCTGGCCTATGGCTCTGCCTGTTCTCATCTCAGAGTGATTGACTACAGGTGACAGAAAAAGTCTTGAAAGTAAGAAGGGGTGAGTAGGCTTATGGGCATGCAAACAGTGGGAATCTGGGCAGGAACAGAAGGTGAGGGAAATTCAAGGAGAGGAAGGGCATGGAGCCAATTCTTTAGGGTAAGAGTTATAGTCACTAATGCAGACAGTGGAAAGCGGAGGGAAGCCATTCACACTTAAAGAATGAAGGGTGACACCAGGTGTCTTTCCCACCTTGGGGAAAAAAAATCCACAATTTCTCCCCATGCTTTAGAAATGGGTCTCATATTTATTTTTGGGGGTGGTGGTGGTGGGGAGTGACTGGGTGAGAGCAAAGCAGATAAAGCAGATGACCTGGCCAAATCATCAAGTCAGCCTCACCATCCCGAATCCTAGCTTGGGAGTCCTCCCGTGGAGTAGTGCTGGGGCTCCTGTCAACACTGGATATCAGAGGAAGAAGATTGGCCTTGCTGTCTTTGAATTTTAAGAGGGCCGCATTGAGCTATGGGACGGGAATGAAGTGCCCCACCTCTTTACTGATTTCCTACCCAGGAAACACAGAGGCATAACAGTGTCTCCTCTCCCTGCTATACCAGGATGCCTGCTAAAATTGCCCTGGGCAAGTCTCATTTTCAGCCAGCTTGATCTATGCTTGGTGCAGATTTTCCAAGTGGACTTTTGCTAAACCCAGTTTCCACCGTTGTATGGTTCTTGACTGAAACAGTCAGCTTCATGTCTTTTGAAGTGATACTATTATTTAGATATTCAAATTTAGGCCCTCGGGAGGAGCGACTAACCTTGAACTGAGGTGGAGTTAGGGACATTTCTGGGCATGACCCTCAGGTTCCGTTTAATCCAAGGATTATTCTGCGGTTCCTCTTACAACCCCTCACCAGTGCAGTGATCTTCATATTCCAAAAATTGAGGCTTTCAGAGGAAACACCAGTGTAGTGATCTTCACATTCCCAAAATTGAGGCTTTTAGAGGAAAATGTTCTTGCTCAAATCTTCTTACTTGTTTGCAGTCAGAGTTTCTCTGTTTATTCTTTGTCATTCTTTTGGGGATGGCGTTGCTAAGGCCAGCCTGTCCTGCTTAGCTTTATAGGAGACCTTACTGAGGCAGGGGAGCCCTGGGGACTAGTGGACTAGCATGGGGCTGTGATCACACTTCTAAACCAGCAGTGACTTTCAGGAGAACAATGGTGCTTTTCACTCCCAGAAAGCATTACAGTCTCAGAAACTCACCGGGGCAATTCTACCCTGCCCCAGATGGTGGCTATAAGCTGGCATCAGCTGGATGTCAATTGTTTGTTTGTTTATTGTTTGCTTAACTGTGAGAACACCCCTCCCCAAGATGCATACTTTTCTAAGGGAAGACATCCATATTCACTAAAGCTGGTATTTTTCACTTTAAATGGCAAGCATTCTATTGTATCCTCACGTGTAAACTTAAAATTTATGACCAGAATGCAGCAATGAACTAAAATAAGAAAGAAGACATGTTGTAATTTAATAGGTTGTCTTACTGCAGCAGTAAAATTCTCTGCTTCCAAAATTGCTCTCTTATGTTCCTAGGGGTAGCAACCCAAACTAGAATGATTTGATCAAATAAAATGATAATTTTACAAATTGCTACTCTGAATATTTTTAGCCATGCATTTTTACCCTTGTCTTATGACTTGCCTTCAGTAACTACTGGCACGGTGGCGTTGTAACATACTCCCCCCCCAAAAAAAAATTATAGAGAACATCAGAATCCAATAGCTCACTGATTTGTTTACAGGTACTGTAAAAGCGCCTGCCTCTCTATCAGAATGCAAAAGTTAATAATAAAGAATAGTATTGCCAGTTGAAAAGAAAGAAATAATCTTTTGTTCCGGATGACTCGTCTCTATAGAATTACAAAGTGTGTCACTGTGTAATTTATTTTACAAGAGTTTTGACCTTTTATAATTGCATTTATTTTGCTGTCCTGGAGAAAATACATAGCGAAGCATTCACCAGTGTCCCTATTTCTGCACGTACCACTTAACCACACAGATTACGTTCCCCAAGTGGGGCAACCACTTGGACCCTCCTTGTTTTGAGAGATTCCTCCCCTATTAGCGTCGATCCCCTGCTCCCTAAGGGTCCTATGTAATCTTTCCAGTTGCTGTTGTCAATTTAATTCCATAGAGAGAGAGAGTTTTAAAAACAGCATAATGCTCAAGGCAGACATTTTTTACTGGTTAAGCTAAATTATTGTTTGGTTTTAAGGAGACTTCGGGAGATGTTTTTGGTTTAAATTAAGAGCTTTGTCTTGGGAACACTACAGCGACCAGGGATTGAGAAACTTTTTGTGTCTAGTCCAAATTCACCAGTGACTGCTGTGTGACCTTGGAGAAAGTAGTTAACCTCTTTGGGTTTTATGGCTTCAACATGAGGATCAGACGATTACCTCATAGTCTGGGCTCAGGCCTCACAAAGAAGTCGAAGCCCAATGGAATCACCAGGTGAAGGCTGCTAAAAATAGGCTTGTTCTCCAGGGTAGAGGCCCTTCCTCAGTTCAGGCGAAGTGCACAGTGTTCATTCTACCGGCTCACAGGCTTATTATAGACTCTGACACCAAAGTGGAGGAGTGTTTCGCTATTTTTCAAACCATATTTTATATTGAATGTTTTCATTTTAGTTCCTTAATCCTGGGCAAGGCAGGATTTATTACTGACTTTCTTCTGTAGACTCTACTTAGATTATGGAACTTAAGGTTTTAAGAGGGTATTAAAAGTTAATTGAAAGACTCAGTAATGAGAAATGGTTTGAGTTCTCCTGGAATCCAGATTTCTGGCTTTCACATGAACTGGGGTACCCTGCCCAAGGTTACTGCCCTTTGGTATCCTTTTGAACGTCCAGCCCGGAAGAAAACCAAGTCACCTTTAACTCAAACAGTGGTCCAGATGAACTCATGAAAACTGGATTGCCTTAACTATTGGCTTATTGAAGAATCAGCTCTGTGTAGTTTCAGAGCTGAAGGTCAGGTGAGAAGCTATGTTTTAGGACACATTGGTATTATCTAAATGTCCTGGCCCTGTTTAATGTGGGACTAAGTGAGCTTCTTTCATGGACATCTTCTCTCCATGCCTCTGTCACTCCCACCAAATGATTGGGTGATACTATACTAATAGGGTGTGTGAAACACTAATAAAGGGGTTTGGAAAGTTTGGGTTGCCATTCCTATGAATATAAGAGAGCAATTTTGGAAGCAGAGAGAGAGAGAAAGAGAGAAACTCTGGAATCATCACTGAAGAGGAGCCACTAGCAGAGCACGTTAAAGATCCCTGCCTGAAGTTAAAGAGGCTGAGACTAGAGGCTTGTAGCACGGAGACCATGGGACAAAGCAAAGGAGGCACACTGAGCTAGAACAGAAGGACTGCCCTGCTGATACATGAGCCTGAGTCGACCGACAGTGAGGTGGTGTGGCAGGCTGGCTTCCTGGTCCACAGAGGCAGCCGCCAAGGGACCATGTGGCTGAAGAATGAAAACTAGGGACAGAGATTTGGCTACTGGCTGAGGGGAGGTCCTGCTTTGTATCCTTAATGTTGTACTGCTCCTTATTTTTGGTAACCCGTTGACTTCCCCAGTAACCTCCATAAGGTGAGTTCTGTCTGTGTGTTTCTGTGACCAGTGAAGTCAATGAGTGAACCCAGCAGAAAAGTAGAGTGCCTTAGGATGAGCAATTGGTGTCAGGCTAGGATAAAAGAATAGTGGAAACGAAGACGGAAACCTGTGTACCAGTGTGCTTGATACAAATGATGTATGGATGTTACGAGAGCTGTAGGAGCCCCCAGTAAAATCATTGGAGAAAAAAAAGGAGAGAGGGTAGAAGCAAGTGTGATCTCTGCCTTGTGGTGATGAGTCCCTTTGTTTACCCAGAGGAGGTCACCTAAGGCCATCCTGTTGTGTTCTCACCATCTTCATTTCACTGCCCTGGAAGCCATGCTGACCTACAGAGCCCCTATAGATCAGGGTAGAACTTCCTTTCTGGGTTTCCAAGACTGCAACCCTTTCGGGGTATAGAAGACCCTGCCCTTTCCCTGGTGTGGCTGCTGGTTTCAAACTATTGACCTGATGATGAGCAACACAAGGCTTAATCACTAGGCCACCAGGGCCCATTAGCAATGCTGATAAGATAGGCTATAAGAATTTTGGACATTCTTTTCATCTTCAGACATATTTTGATTTCCCTAATTGACCTCTTACCTGATTTGCAAATCACATGTTAAATAAGCATGGATCCCTTACTTTTGTTAGCTTAATGCAGTTTTGTTAGAACAGCAACAATCATGCATAGGAGTCCATAATCTGGCTCCAAGGAAAGAAAGTTTCCAGGGAAGTATTCACATATTTAGTGGAGAAAATAGCTTAGCAACAAACTAGGTGTTGAATCGGATTGGCTAAGTTTCAGTTGTGCCTCTAGCACTCAATAAACAAATGCAGGCAAATCACTTATTTAGGCTGCTTCTAATTTATAGTACAATACTAAGAAAAGTCCTACCCGCAGTGATGTCTGAAGGATGAATTTTGCACGCACGCATGCACACACACACACACATATAATCAGCAAGCAAATGATTGCGACAAAATATGAAACCTTTATTAAATAGAAACATCAAAATGTGAAGCCATTGTTTCTCCACACACCCTCTAGATACTTCTGAAGGTGGTGTGGCCATCTTTCTAAGGATTTCTTTCAGCATTTTGAACTCTTGAATTGGCATCAAATCGAAATAGCAGTTTGAGCATCCTTGAGGGACTCAACACATAGTTCCTTGAAACCAACAGAATCCTGAAAGGGCAATCTCTGGGCATTATGACAGATGGCAGAATTCCTCACAGGAATTCTCACAGGACAGCCCTTGCTGCCCTCAAAGCATGAGTAGGTACTGGGGGAAAATCACTCTTGGCATGACTTTCCTTGTGGTTTCTAATTTTCTTCAGACTTCTTTAAAATCAGTGCCTATGATCATTCTACGTCTTTTATCAAGAAGATTTATCAATTTTGGAATAGAAACAAAATCAAAATAGTCACTACAAACTTTTGAGCTGACTTGTCTGCCTTAAGTTTAATGAACACAGCTGATGGCTGCAGAGGGCAAATTTGATCAGATATTACTTTCTGGATCATCTTGGCAAATTCAAGACTAATCTCTGTTTATGACTCATTTCATAAAATTTATCTTCATTAGCTTTGATCTTGCTTAAAAGACTGATGAAAAGATCAGTTCTTTGAACTAGCTGTTCTTTGTGAAACCTCTCAGGTTTTTTTACTTTTAGTGTCTTAACCAATTTTTTTTTTAGAAGCAGGATAATGAGACTAAGACAAGTGTATATTATTGAAAGAACTTGTCAACAGCTATTCACTGATCACAGAGACAGGCCTTAACTTGTTTTGCTTGGATAAACCCATGCATGAATGAACTGGAACCCAGTATAAATCAATAGTTTTTGATCTATCCTATATGTGTATATATGTATGTGTGTCATATATATATAATGCACACATATATAGAAGGAGCTCTGGGGTTGTGTGGATGACATATTTGGCTACTAATCTTGTGAGAAAAAGGTGAAGATTTCCACTCCTATAAAGATTTACAGCTTTTGAACCCCCAAAGGGCAGTTCTATTCTGTCTTGTAGACAGAATATGTGTTGGAATCAACTCAGTAGCAGTGAATTACATATATATGGAACCCTGGGGTCATGAAAAGCTACAGGTTGGTAACAAACACTTGAAAGATGCTCACAATCACTAGTTAGCAGATAGATGACAATGAAAAATATGAGATAATATCTCAACTCTGCAAAAATGGCACCAATAAAAAGAATGAAAGCAAGAAAGAAGGGAAGGAGGGAGGGAGGGAGGCAGGGAGGGTGAGAGAAATGAAGGAAGGGGCAAACAAAAAGCAAAAACATGCAAGATTGTGGGGGGATTGGAACTCTTATTCACTGTAGGTAGAGTTATAAAATGACATGAATACATATATGAATCAAGAGGCATCAGTTTGAACAGAACAAGGTTTCAACTTCATGGTTTAGAATTAGAGAAGGTATCCATGAGGATTGTATCCTTTCAGCGTATTTATTTAATTTGTATGCTGAACAAATGATCTGAGAACATTGTATGAAGAAGAATGTAATCTCAGAATAGGAGGAAGACATTAATTACATGTGATATGGAGACAATGTAACATTACTTGCTGAAAGCAAAGAGGACTTGAAGTACTTATGGATGAAGGACAGGGACTGCAGACTTCAGTGTGGATTGCAACTTAATGTAAAGGAAATTCTCATAACTGGACCTATAGGCAACATCATGGTAAATGGAGAAAAGATTGAAGTGGTAATGGATTTCTTCTTGCTTTGATTCAAGTCAGTGGTCATGGAATCAGTAGTCAAGAAATCATATGATTTGGGCGTTGGGCAAATCTGCTGTACAGACCTCTTTAAAGTGCTAAAGAGCAAGTGTGTCACTTTGAAGGATTAAGTATACCTAACCAAGTTTTTGACCTAGCTTTATGTGCAATTGCCTCACAAGGATGATTGAAGAAGAATCTGTGTACCTGAATGGATATTGAAAATATTATAGATTGCCAAAAGGACACACCACATGTCTTGGACAAAGAATGGCCACAATACTGCTTAGAAGTGACAATGGTGAGGCTTTGTCTCGAGTACTTTGAACATCTTATTGATAGAGGCCTGTCCCTAGAAAAGGACATCATGCTTGGTAAAGTAAAAACTCAGAAAAAACGAGGAAAATTATCAAGGAGCTGCATCTGCACAGTGGCTATTGTAAACTCCAATGCAACAGTGATTATGAAGATGGAACAGGACTGGGCATAGTCTCTTTCCTTTGTACATAGGATTTCTATGAGTCAGAGCCAAGACAACACCATCTAACAACTACAACAACAAGTACACAAGAATCAGGGCCAATTCGGGTAAATGTTGAATAATATCTAACATTTGCAACAATAGTAATAATTAGAAATAAGGGTCTGTCAATTATCAAGGGTTTATAAGGGAGGGCGTGGCAGGGAGGGATGGGAAAAATAAGGCGTCAATGCCAAGGGTTTAAATAGAAAGCAAATGTTTTGAGAATGAGGAGGGCACCAGATGTGCAAATGTGATTGGCTCACAAGGGATGTATGTATGGATTGGGAAAAGAGTTGTATGAGCCCTCAAGAAAATGATTAATAAATAGTAAGTGTCTAATTAAATCTGTAGATACTTCTGCATCTCTCTTTATAGAAAGATGCTCACCTGTAGATAATTCATAAAAAACATTGTTCTTCAGTTCTTAATTTGGCAAGCAGCACTGTGGTCTTAAATTTTTGTGAGCTGCTATCTCAGATACAACTGTGATTCTCAACTCACCTGGAGCAAAGGAGAAAGGAAACAAAAAACACCCAGGACTCAAAGAAGAAACTAGTCTATAGGACTAGTACTCCCCCACAAACCATAGCCTCATCTATCCAGATATCATCTGTCCAGAACAGCTGGTTCTTTAGAACAGACAGACAATAAAATCTATTGACTTGATGGTCTTGCATGGAATGGGCTGAAATTGTACAATAAAACTCAAACTCTTTGGAAAATAGCCAGTTTTGATGTAATGGTAAAAAGTAGAGGAATCCTGAAATTATTGGGCAGGAGAAATAAGAACTTATTTTGAATGGTCGCAGCCTGTTCTGTATCTTGTGGAATAGTTAAATCTCAACCAGACCTCTAGTCGGGGTTTATTTAATATGTCTTAGTCAGGCTAAGGAAGTCCCCAGGTGGCACAAAAAGGTGAAATGCTTGCCTATTGGCCAAAAGGTTGACGGTTCATACCCAGTGGAGCCTTGACGACAGGCCTGGAAATCTGCTTCCCAAAAGTTACAGCTTTGAAAACCCTTTGGAAGGTGGGCACACAATGGTATGATTTTTTTGTTCTTTAGTGTCTGATATCTGATCGCTTCGACACCTGGAGGTCACACAGGCTGGTGTGCTTCTTCTCTGTGAGCTTTGTTGCTTCTGAGCTAGCTTTGTTGCTGCTTGCTTACTTTCAATCCTTTAAGACCCCAGATGCTATATCTTTTGATAGTCGGCACCACCAGCTTTCTTCACCACATTTGCTTATGCACACATTTTGTCTTCAGCAATCACGTCTGGAAAGTGAGCACCATAGAATGCCAATTTAATACAGCAAATTGTTTTTGCATTCAGGAAGTACTTGACTGGAGACCCAATGCCCATCTGCCACCTTAATACTAAACCTATAAATATATGCACATAGGTCTATTTCCCCATCATCATATATAAATATATAAATATATATATATATGCCTGTATTTAGACCTCCATAAATGCCCTTTACCTCCTATTTCTTTCCTCTGTTTCCCCTTTACTTTCCTCTTGTTTCCCTATCATGCTGAGCCTTCATTTGTGTTTCAGCCCTTTCTCTCAGTTACCCTACCCTTGGTTAATCCCTACTAGGCCTCTTTCACCTTCCTTGCCACTGGTTTTGGATCACTTGTTGTTCTTTGGTCCTGGGTTTGTCAACACCTCCTCCTTTCCCTCACCTGCTCCTCTCCCATATCCCCCTGTAACCATCACTCCCATGGTTTTCTTCTCCAGACTGTTCACCCAGCCTATCTTATCTAGATAGACCTGCAGAGATAATAATATGCACAAAAAAGACATAGCAAGATGAAGCAACAAAAGAAAACAAAATGATAACAGCAAGCAAAATGACAAAAAATAAAGAAAAATCTGTAAGTTCTTCAAGGTCTGTTTGTGGACCTCTACGAGCCCTCCAGTTGAGTCCCATGTATGCATGTATGGGTTGTGATGAAAGTTGTACAAGCCCCCAATAAAATGATTTAAAAAAAAAAGAAAGAAAATCCTTTGGAAGTTGTTTTAGTCAATATATTCAGTGCCTCCAGAGTGAGAATTGACTGGGTGTCAACCAAACAGCAGCAGCCAATATATACAGTAATGAGTCAAGTCTAAAGGACACACTTCTTGTACATGAGAAACAGCTCAGTTGGGTTTGAGTAATTTTTTGTGTGTGGAGGCATACACACTGAATAATTACAAAGGTGTTTGGAAGGAAAGAGGCCTCTTAATTTGGCTTCTCTCCTTTTCCCCTCCTCCCTCTTTTTTCTCCATTAATTGGGAATCTGGGATTTACATTTCACTACTTGTCAGTGGGCAAGGTACTACTGTATTACACATATTCAAATAATGAAGGTTCAAGATTAAAAACATGTAAAGTCAGAATTTAAGAGGATAATTTCATAATACTGCTTACTTTTGGCCCCGAGTGCCAGTTTATGATCATATTCCCTTTGGCAAGCCCAAAGTTTAACTTCCAATAAGAAGAGTTAAGTGGTGAAAATGTGTAAGATAAACTCATAAAACTAAGCTTCTAAAACAAGAATTTGCTAAATGCAAAGGCATAAAATCTACTCATAGTAAGTAAAGCTGGTAATTTATATCCACTTAAAAATGTTTTTATTTTACTTTTTTACAGTGTGATAGTAGCTGGAGTGACAGATCAGCAAAATTCAAACCATGTAATAAAAGCAGCCACACTGATTAAAGAGAAAAGTGTACCCAATGTAGATCAAAATGATTTTCTTTCGTCAGGATGAACTCATTAGAAAACTCAGAACAGAGCCATATGGGCTGCCTTCAGACCCATGAGCTATGGACTGAATTAGCTGTTAAGATTTGCAATACATCTGAGTAGGAGATGAGTTTGGGGGTCAAGAGGGCCACCTATCTGCTACCTTTTTCCCTCTTAGGTTGTTCTGATGAAAATGATTGCTCTGAATGTTCCACTCCTTCTTTCCACATGTTTCTAAGACTGTATAAAACGGAATACCTTAATGGCATCATTGGTGGTGAAGTGTTTTCAACATGTGGACATTCGAAGCAACCCCTGGGCCCCATATTTTGCATTGTAGCTATGTATAAATATATATTTATTAAATATAATTTTATTGGGGACTCTGACAGCACTTATAGCTACCCATACATCAATTGTATCAAGCATATTTGTACATATGTTGCCATCAATATTTTCTAAACATTTACTTTCTATTGAGCCCTTCATGTCTGCTCCTCTTTTTTCCCCTCCCCTCCCATGACCCCTTGATACATTATAAATTATTATTATTTCCATATCTTACACTGACCACTGTCTCCATTCTCCCCCGGTTCCTGTCGTTCATCCCCCTGGAGGGTGTGTGTGTGTGTGTGTGTGTGTGTGTGTGTGTGTGTATAGTCACGAGTTGATCATTGTGATTTGTTTCCCCTTCCTCCTTTCCCCCTATCCTTCTGGTCTCACAACTCCCATTCCTGCTCCTGGATTCTGTGCATCACAACTATATGTAAGGGGTATTTTTACATGGTGCAATTATAAGATCTTGTTGTTTTACCGGTGGAGTAGAGTTGATCTTCCTATCAGGCTTTCAGCTTATGATCTTCTGTCATTCATGACTGCTGCATCTCAGAGTCATCATCACCCTTTCAAGTTTAAATACTCAGATATCAGGTAGTGAATAGCGCACTCATGTTTGGCCACATGGGGATTTTAAATTTTTTTCTAGTTAAGTTTGGGACACCATCAGTACAGGATGGAGAAGACCCATATCCTACGTGCACAGTTGACCTAGAAAGCGTATAAGGGACCCAGGGATGGACTCTTCAAGACTTGCTAAGTAGAACCCCTTCCTCTTGGCCTGGCTGCTTCCTACTTAATTTTCAGATTTTAAACATTTTCTCTGGGAATGCTGTGTGGTTGTCCAGCCCAGTCTCTCCGCTTCTTGTATCGCCATCACATGAATCCACCCTAAGTTTATTACAAGTTCCTATGGAATGACTTTTTCCCCTGGGAAGCTCCATGTGAGCTGGCACTCTGCCCTTGATACTGTTGCCCCAAAAATGTTCACCGAAAAGCTCCATTATCTTTCAATACTGTTTTTTCACAAACTTTTGAAGTCCCGCCATGTAATTTAAAACATTTCACTGGGTGATTGGGTGAAGGCATATCCGTTTTTCATCCCACAATCCACGCACAGTTTGTTTCCTTTCATTGATGCTTATTTCTACAATGGAACATCCCATGTGGCAACCCTTCCGGGGTTTCTTGTTTTCACTTCTCTTTCCCCCCTAGTACTTCCTTGGACAGTGCTGTCTTTTTGATATCAAATGTTTGATTATTTTTAAGTAAACGTACACTTGCTAATATTATTGCTACTCTCATAGACCTATCTATTCTTTGGCTGAAAATGGAGTCATGGGGGGTGAACTCAGTTGCAGACAGGGAAGAGGGCTGCACAGCCCATTGACTTGGGGGTGGGGATTTGCCAGTTCCTATTTGACTAGTAAGCCTGTTTTCTTTCTTTCTTCTTATTTTTTAAATGATTTTGAGTTTGTTCCACATTGCCCCTCCAGCTCTACCTTCTAGCATGACCTCTCTTGAATCATCTATTCCTTCTAGCCTGCAACCCATGTTCATGGACTGATGTTTACATGTCTCTTTGATTTTATTCTTCTTTTCTCTCAATAGGGAGATACCTTGCCCCTTGGGTGGGTGGCCACACAAGAACTTCTAAGATCCCAATTTCTACTCATCCAAGCAGGATGTAGAACATTGTCTTGGTGGACTATGTGACGCCCTGAGACCATGGTCAGAAGCCTGCAGATTCATTGACTCATTCCCTCAAGGAGATGGGTTGTGTCTAAGACATTTTTAGAATGTCATAGACCCGCCACATGCATGAATATAATGCAGCAAAGATGGAGATACCTGTACATATATCCTCCATCAAATTTATTATATGTTGTAGATATACTCCCACTCTCCCCCACCTTGTCCATTTGATCAGTGTGTTCATCCCTGTATTTAACTAAATGGTCTTTAATGCTTACATTCCTCCTGATGTCTTCCTCCGCTTCAATCATTTTTTACTGATCTCCCTATTCTTACACACTCCTCTCTCTTCAGCCTAATTAATATGAGGCTCCCCTCTAGTCAGAAAGGGACCCTCCCTTGTCCTCTTTGGTAGTTTGATTTTCTGTCACGTGGAATTTGTATGAGAGTGTAGGGGGTGGAGTTCGACCTGTCAATCAGGTAACAGTCTGAAGATGCCTCCTCGGTGTGGTGGCCTTTTTATAAGGGAGAACCTGGCAGCTTACTCTTTCTTGCCCTTCACCTTTATCCTTGCGGGAACTCTGTGTCTGCTTCCAGGGAGGGTCCTGCATGGGCTGCCCAATCCTGAGAGCTGTCATCACCCTGCCATGTGGCCATTTACTTTGGGTCCATGCAACTCTGTGTCCCCTGGCCTGCCATCTCCCTGCATCCTGTTTCACCTTTCCGTGTCATTGGCCTGCCGCTATGTGAGCCTGAAGAGGGTCCAGGCTAGTGCTGGATACATGGATTTGACTTAGACTGGACTGGCATACTCTCATGATATTAAGTTATTTCTTGCTATAACGTTTCTTCATATATATGATCACCACTGGGTTTGTTTCTTCAGAAAACCCAACTTTCAGAAAACATCCTCTGACCCCTGTAGTCGTTAGGGTGCCATTGCCTTGGTTCTGACACACAGTCACCCTGTGGAAAACAGAGCGAGCATTGCTGGGTCCTGCGCCATCTTCAGAATCATTCTTATGTTTGAACCCATTGTTCCAGCCACTGTGCCAATCCATGTCGTCAAGGGCCTTCCTCTTTCCCTCTGCGCCTCCACTTTACCGAGCATGATGTCCTTCTCTAGGGACTGGGCTCTCCCAGTCCCATTGCTGGTAACCATCAAATCATGCTTCTTTTTGTGCCCAAATCTTCTCTTGACATTTTACAGGAGTGACATCCCACCATATGTGTCCTTTTATGATTCATTCACCAGGGTTTCCTTCGGGTTCATCATGGTGCGGGTATGCTTCAGGGATGCATCGTTCATCTCTCGCATTGTGTTGTATGTGATTGTGTCTATGAAACGAAGTCTATTTAGCCATTCTTCCACATAGGATGGCACATAGGTGGTTTCTTCTTGCTTTTGTGACTACTGAGTGCTACAGTTAGAATGGGCACACATAGATGCATTCATGCCACAGCGTTTGTTTCTCTAGCAAACTAGAGGGATGGTCAAATCATTTGGAATTCCTATTCTTCCCAGCTTTTTAAGTAAGCTCAGCATAATTTTCTACAATGGATGCACCATTTTACAGGTTCACCAGCAGTGTACAAGGGTTCTAATATCTCTGCACCATGGTTTCCCAGAGTGGGTGCCACCGCCCCCTGGTGGTGTGTGGGATGATCTAAGGGAATAGTAAGAGCAGATACCTACACTTTATCCTGGATTCTGGGCTGGAGTTAAAAAGGTTTTCATTGCTAGGGAGGTCATGAGGATTTTTTTTAAGAGGACAGTAGACAATATAAGTTTGGGAACCTATGCTCTACATGTTCATTAATATATATATTTAACTTTTATTTCTGGAGTAAGATGATATACCATCTTGATTTGCTTTGCATCTCTCTCGTGAGTAATGATTGCAAGCATTTCATCATTTTCTTGGGCCACCTAAGTGTCTTCTTTGGTGAAGTCCCTATTCATAGTCTCTTGTCTATTTTAAAATTGGATTATTAGCCTTTTTTCCTTTTTGAGGTGTTACAGTTTTCTACATATTTTTAAGATTAGTCCCTTGCCTGATCTGTCATTGCTCAAAGTCTTGCATGTGATTAATGATTATATTGAACCCTCAGTAAACCCTGAACCAGATGCTGTGTAATCGATTCCAATTCATGGCAACTCCCCATGCATTTTGGAGTAGAACTGTGCTCCAAAGGATTTTCAACGCCTGTGACCTTTTGACAGTAGATTGCCAGTGTGTTCTTTGCAGGTATTCCTGGGTGATCCAAAGTGACAATCTTTTGGTTAGCAGCCAAATGCTTAACTGTTTTTTGCTGTCTAGGGACTAATCGAAATGAATGTAATTCATGTCTTATCAGGTCACACACCTAGAGAGAAAGTCATTCTGAGCCAGAATAAAAATCAGAAGGGCAACCAAGAAACCATACCTTCAGAGAGAGCACCACTTTTGCTATAAAGTTTGGGATGCATTTACAATTTTATACATACCCAGTTCCCTCTATTTGCTGAGTCTCTATCCTGCACTGCTACTAGGGCACTAAAATCCAGGCATTATTGGGGCTTCTTTCATTTTTCTAGGTGTTCCCAGTAGACTTACATGACTAATAGCAATGGAAATAGAGAGGTACTTAAATTTCCAGTGCATCAGGGTGTCTGTTGCTGTTCTCACTGTGTAGACAAGCATGGCACCAGCAGGGCCAGGGGACATGGGGCATTTGCCTGGCCTAGGCATCAGGATGCCCTTCCAATCATCCCTTCTGAACCCTTGCCACCATCCTGTGGAATCAGGCAGTTTCCTCCCTCGTCTCTGGCCTGTGTGATCTCTCCCTTTCTCTTCTGAGATGTCACTTCTTCTCTCGAGTCCCACCTTGCAGGACACACTCAGGTTGTCCAGATACCTCAAAACATACTGGACTCTGTGTGGTTTCTGTTACCAGCATGGAAACATAGCGCTTCTAAGGAAAAGGAACCCAAACAAACCAACGACCTGATGACCTGGGCTGCCCTAACCACAATGATCACATGGCTTGGAAGGGAAAAGGTGAAAAAAAAAACCCAGAATGCAAATGATGAACAAAAATGAATTTGTACTTAGTGTTTCCTTCATGCCTGCACCTGGTAGAATGTCTGGGGACCCGTTCTGCCTATCGGACATGTTTGGTACTGTAGCAGATGTCATAGCTGCTGAAGACCGCACAAAAAACTTGAGAACTGAAATATAAAGTTAATTTGTTTTAAAAAATTTATTGGAAAAATAGAATTGGAAGGAGTTTTAGGAGAAGTCTATGCAAAACAGCATCATCATGGTGCCCAAGGAGCAGTGTCTCAGGACTACCACACCAAATCTATTCTTTGCTCTTTCAATGATATATGTTAGTCTGGCAGGCATGGTTCTGCCTTTGTAAATGAGTATCATTGAAACCTCCCCCCTATTCACAACTCCCATTGTTTATGTCAATAGTGTCTAGACACTTGAGCTTTTAATCTGTACATGTCAATAATTCATGTATTGGAAACTGGAAAGCTGGCATATACATGTAGAATTTCCTTGTCTTAACAGAGTCTTAAATGCTATACCATGGGCTAGATTAACAATACTATTAATGGAGTTGCCTTATGTCCCATGGGGATGATTTATAATGTTCCCTATTACAAAATGATAATGATGTCTCTAAAGTGGACCATATGTATAGGTTTATGAGTGGATTGTGGGCTCACAATTGTATCCCCTAAACGAAGAACAATTAGTTCTACTCGATTTTCACCCTCATGAAGAGATCAATGAAGAGATGGGTTGTATGACAAAATGGAATGAGGAAATTAAATGGTCTGTGGTATAACATGTGGAGGGAACTTAAAGACGTGTTTTCAACAATCTGCCATCTAAGTGAGGTATCAACTAAGCCCACAGAGATGAAACACACCAGTCTGTGTGATCCAATGATTGGGAATATCAAAATTCAAATCCAGAGCAGGTAAAGATATCATAGCTTAAGGTATGAAAACCCATTTGCAGAAGTTGATGGATATCCACGGAAGCCAAACAGCCATTTGAAGGGTCCCCACATGGATTAAGTCTCAGATGAAGCCCATCAGACCATATTCCAGGGATATACATAGCCTTGCTCCCAGGGAGAGAACATTGAAAAGTCAATTATGGTTATACTAAACTGTGACATTCTATCATTGGATAACTCTTTTGACCTATTTTGAGGTTGTTTCACTTTTGACTATTTCTGCTCTCTTTTTGATTGGGACTTTTCTCTGTTTTACTTTGTCATTGTGGTTGTTTTGTTTTTTTGTTTCTTGAGTTTGTTTTGTATGATCTTCTGTATATGAAATTCAAGATAAGTAAATCTCTAGAGACTGTAATTGGATTGATCACCACTGACCATGGCTTGGGAGGTTGGGAGGAAATGGGGAGCTCACACTGAGTGTGAGAAAGAAGAAAGTGTTCCTAAATGGACTGTAGTGATACCTGCACAATGCTTTAGTATGATTAAATTATTAAATTGTGTGTTATGTGAGTTACAGGCCACTAAAAATATTTTAAAAGTAATATGGCATTGCATCAACTTCATTATATGCTAAACTTAAAATCCATGAAAGTTTTATTACATTTGAAAAAATGTATAGGCTAGTCTCCCAAGATTTTTAAAAGCGCACAATGAGGAGTTATAAATTATGTGACTCATTCATATATTTTTGAAGAGCACAGAAAAATTATTTTTTTATTTTAAAATTGAGGAAAGGTTTACAGAGGCAATTGATTTTCTATTCAGTGGTCCATACACATTTTGTTTTACATCATTGATTGCAATTTCCAGAATGCAATGTCATTTATCCCACTTCCTCTTTGTTTCCTGTTTCTATTATTTTTTTCCCACCTTTTTATCTCCAGGGATTGATTTTCTCACCTTTTGCTTTCACACCTCATTAATGTTATTGTTCCCTTAATAGATCTGTCTGTTTCTGGCAGAGAATGGAGTCATAGACAGAAGTTTAGTTCTAGACCTGAAAGGGGAAGTAGGGTAATCGTTTTAAGGCAGCAGTTCTCAATCTGTGGACTGTGACCTCTTTGGGGGTCAAATGACCCTCTCACAGGGGTCACTTGTGACCATGGGAAAACATATATTTCCAATGGTCTTAGGAACCATTTCCCGGTGTGTCTACTCACATCCAGATATACCCACATAGGAGAACTGGGCGTGGACTGTTTGCCATGCTACAAGACAAAATTTCATTTTTTTGTCATTAGAAGTAAATATTTCACAATATATAGTGACATTGTTTTTGTGATTCTTCACTGTGCTTTAATTATGTTCAGCTTGTAACAAGGAAAATACATCTTGCACATCAAATATTTACATCATGGTTCATAATGGTAACAAAATGACAGTTTAAGAAGTAGCAACAAACATAATTTTATGGTTGGGGAATCACCACAACACAAGGAACTGTTTTAAAGGGTTGCAGCATTAGGAAGGTTGAGGTTTTAAGGTTTTACTGTTTTAAGGTTCTACTGAGTGTCTGTAAGACCTGTCAGCCTGATTAAAAACTAATAATTTTGAGTTTTGTTCCATATTATTTTCCACTCTCTCCAGGATTTTCTCATGCTATCTCTTTCAGAGGCATAGGCAGTAGTAACCAGGCACCGTCTAGTTTTTCTGGTCTCAGAGTTGTGGAGGCTGAGCTTGGCACGGACCATTTGTCCATGGAACTATGGGTACTTGTTTCAATTAACTTCAGTTTTCTTCCCTCTTCTTAGTTCTGTCCATGGAGATGTGAACAGTTGCAATTCAGATGGCCATTCAGAAGCTCCTCAGTCTCCAGTTACTACTCTCTAGTGTAGGATGCAGAACATTATCTTTCCTGACTCTTATGTCAATGAACTTTGGAGTGCTTGAGACTATGGTCCTGAGCCCTAGGACCAGCACCTCCTTCCCTCAAGGTCTTTGGTTATGGCTTAGCCATGGAGTACCACTTGCCAGTCACTTTTTCCTGTCTCCAATGCCAGTTCTCCTTCCTGAGAGGTATCTCTTTTCTCAAACTCCTAAATTGTCCCCACTATTCCTGCCAGGATGTCCAACAAATTGACCTGAAGACAGGATTATTGGTGGACCTTTTCTAGTTTGTCTGAGTTTCTGAGATGTGATAGTCCAGGTAGACTAGAGGAACAAATTCCATAGACACGCATATAGATGTAAGGAAAAGGTTTATATACAAGAGGAACAGGACATTGAGCCCAGTCTAGTTCACAATCATAAGTCTAATATTAACCCATATGCCCGAAATCAGTCTATAAAATCTTCTTCTGACTCATGAAGTTGCAGAGTCCTGGCACTGGCAGGGGTCTCCCCATAGCTCATCGCTTCCAGGCTCAGGGTCCATCAACAGTATCCAGTGGTGGCAGAAGCAACTCATTGCTGGCAGAGGTCTCCATGTTGCCGCCCCAGCTTCAGAGGTCTGGCTCCATCAGGGCAAAGCCATGAGGTCTCTTTGTCAGCTCCCCCAGCTTCTTGGGTGCTACCATCTTGTTTTGTCTATGATTCATCATCTCTGAGACTAACTCCCAACCACTGGGGAAGATAGCTTCTCATCTTCACGAGGGAAATATTGTGAGATTTCCCAGAAGTCTCTGGGAAATGCCCACATAGAAGCCTCATTGGCTACTCAATGGCTATCTCAAGATTAACAGGCTAGACTCCACCCCCCACATCTCAATCATAAAATTAACATAAGCACATGACTGCCACATGAGGTGAATGTGAAGAAAATTTTTCTGGCTCTTCTGATACCACACAAATTCGGTATGTTCTAGGAGACTTCGTTCAAAATGGAATTGAAAGAAAATAGAAACCCCTCCCCCCCCCAAAAAAAAAACCTTTTGTGAGGCTCTCTCAGCTATCCAGAGACTTTTGTTTTCATAAAAGCATATAGAGTCTTTACATATTAAGTCATGTGTTGCCGCTATCTGTAAGTCAATTAAAATTTGGTGGCCTTGAAGAATCAATGTTGGCTTGCTATCTCGAAAGCTGATGGTTCAAATCCACCAGCTGCTCCATGAGAGGAAGATGAAGTTATTTGCTCCCACAAAGATTTACAGTCTCAGAAACTTCAAGGAGCAAGTTTATTCGTCTTATATAGTATTACTGTGAAAACGAACTCAATGGTTGTTTTTCCCCCATAAGCCAATTGAGTAAAAAACCCACCTAATGCCAATTGCCCTGAAGTAGATTCTGATTTATAGTGTAGAGTAGACAGAGTAAAACTTACCATAGAGTTGTGAAGGCTAAAAATCTTTATGAAAGAAGACATGGTTCTCTTGCAGAGCAATGAGTGGATTTGAACCTCTGAACTTTCAGTTAGTTGCCAAATGCTAAACCAGTCTGCCACCGGGGCTGCTGGGGTAAAAAGCACAGAGACTTTTTAGAAAGTGTCTGCCTCTTGACAAGGAGGGTGTGAGAGCCCTGTGGGGATTGATCAAGGGTAATATAACCGAGAGAAATTACTGAAATCCAAATGAAGGCTGAGCATAATAGTGGGATAAGAGTAAATGGAAATAGAGAAAAGAACTATGAGGCAAAGAACATTTATAGAGATCTAAATATAAGCATATATATAGATAAATATATTTATATACAATGACGGGAAAATAGAGTTAAATGCATATATTTATACGTCCAGTATTAAGACAGCAGATGGATATTGGACCTCCCCTCAATTACTTTCTCAATGCAGCAACACTTTGTTCTATTAAATTGCCATTCTATGATGTTCACCTTCTCGATATGATCACTGAAGGCAAACGTATGCATAAGCAAATGTGGTGAAGAAAGCTGGTGGTGCCTGGTTATCAAAAGATATAGAGTCTGGGATCTTAAGAGCTTGATAGCAGGACATTCCCTTACAGAAGGGTCATGGGGATGAGATGAACCAGTCAGAGTTCAGGGTAGCAATGATGAAACTTTCCTCCAGTTTTTCAATGTTTCCTCTCTCCCACTATCATGATCCCAATTCCACCTTACCAATCTGACTAGACCAGAGGATGTACACTGGTACAGATAGGAACCAGAAACATAGGGAATCCAGGACAGATTATCCCTCTAGAACGAGTGATACTGGGAGGGTGAGGTAGAAAGTAGAAACCAATGATAAGGATCTACATATAACCTCCTCCCAGGGGTATAGACAACAATGATGTGGGTGAAGGGAGAAATCAGACAGTGTGAGATATGAGAAAATAATAATAATTTATATATTATCAAGGGCTCATGAGAGAGGCTGGTCTAAGGAGGGAAGGGAAAAATGTGGAGCTGTTACCAACGACTTAAGTAGAAAGCAAACATTTTGAGGATGATGAGGGCAAAAAATGTACAAATATGTTTGACATACAGTGAATGTACATATGGAGTGTAGTAAGATTTGTATGAGCCCCCAATAAAGTGATTTTTTACAAAAGAAAAGAAAATGTTTGCCTCTCATCTGAAACACTACCCCCCCCTTATTTTTTGGTGATGTGGTAAATTAAATTATGAAGAACAATAACTAATGAGTCCAGTGTTGCTTTTGAACCACATGCTCTGCAATGTAGGATGCTAATGATTTGCTTGTAACATGCAGTTTTCATTGGACAAGTAAAAAGAAACCACCACAACAAAAAACCCACAACAAACCAACTAACTGACCTTATAAAATGGTCACTATAATAATAAAGAAATCCAAAGTTTTCATCTGTTTTCCTTTCCATTCTCTGTACCAATCACTGGGTACAAAAGAACACAAAAGCACCCATGTTTAAGACTATAACTGAATTAGTTATTATATATTTGATGAAAGATCAATTTGAATATCATGAAGAAGGCATTGAGCTGAGCTAATGTAAATTCAACTCTAACTACAATAGTTTCCTCAACCCACCACTCTTCTGTGGCTGTGTCTGGCAGTCATGTACTCATGCATCAATTTCATGATTGGGAGTGTAGGAGTGGAGTCTAGCCTGTCACTCTGGAAATAGCCAATGAGGCCTCTGTGTGGGCATGGCTCCCTCCTGAGAATTCTGGGAAGTCTTGTAGTATTTCCCAATTGGAATAGAGAGACTTGACTTAGTCTTTGAGATGACGAACTACTGATAAGATGAGATGACAGCATGCTGATCAATTCTGATTCCTGGAGAATGAAGGAGCTGGAGGAGAGGCCACATGGGCTTGCTCTGATGGAGCCACACCTCTGCGGCCAGAGAATCCACGTGGAGACTCCTGCCAGTGCTGAGATGTTTCTACCACCACTGGATACACAAGACTGTGCCCACTGGCCTGTGATTGTCCTGGTGTCATTGCATGTGATCCGTTAGTTGAAGGAGACTTTTTAGACTGGAATCGAACATATGGGCTAATATCGGACTTGTGACCTTGGACTGGACTGGGTTGGGATGCTTTCTCAGTGTTTCACTCCTCTTGTATGTAAACCTTTCCCTTATAGCCATATGTGTGTTTATAAATTTTTTCTGTTGTCTACCTGGACTAACAGACTGTGATACTGAAATCTAGGAAAGCAGTATTTCATATATCAGCAGGATCTGCCATGGTCATAGGCTTCAACTGAGCTTCTAGATTAAGATAGACTAGGCAGAAGGAAGAGGTGATCCACTTCAAGAAAAGTAGCCACCAATGTTAGAAATAACACTAGAAATTTATCAGTGACAGTGCCAAAATATGAATCTCTCTTTTGGAAAAAACTCAAAATATTACTGGGAAAGTGTTCCCACCTCAATGTACCACCCATCTAAAATTTTTTTTCAGGCTACCACCATCTAAATTTTGTAGATGAAGCAAAGCTTTGGGAACTTTCATTTGCTGATGTGGTATAATTCAAAATGAGATGGCAGAACTATGATATCCAAACCAAACTCACTGTCACTGAGTCTGTGTCAAAACACACAGCCACTCTAGAGGAGGGTAGCAATGCCATTTTGAGTTTCTGAGACCCTTTCCAGGAGAGGAAAGCCCCATCTTTCTCCCATTGAAAGACTGCTGGTTTTGAACTGCTGGTCTTGCATTTAGCATCCCAATTTGTAACCACTATGCCAACTGGCCTCCTTGCAACAATGACAAACCATCATTAATAACTGAGTTGAGGAATTATATGTATATAAGCCAAGGAAAGTTGAAAGTCATAAAAAAGAAATGGAACATATAAAGATTGATATCTTAGAAATGTGTAGAAATGTGTAGAAATGTGTAGAAATGGACTGGTATTGGCCATTTTGAAACAAATAATCATAGTTGATTTTTTTGATTTGCCAGAAATGAAAAATTGAAGAGGAGTGGTATCACATTCATCATCCAAAAGGATATTTCAAGGTCTATCTTGAAGTACAGCACTGCTTGTGATAGGATAATATCTGTATGCCTAGGAGGAAGACCAGTTACCACAGCCATTTAAATATTCCCACCAGCCATTAAAGCTGATGAAAAATTGAAATTAGAGAATTCTCCCAACTTCTGGAATTTTAGATGCATAACACATGCAATTAAGATGCAATGTTACCGGTGATTGGAATCCATAAGATGGAAACAAAGAGGATGGTTCAATAACTGGATATTATGACCATGGTGATAGAGATGATGGTGGTGATCCTATGTTAGAATTCTCTATTAGGCAAATCTGTTCAAGAACTCTTTGATGTGTTGAAGAGAAAGGGGAGTCACTTTGGGGTCTAATAGGCATCTGATCCAATTCTGGTATTTTCAGTTTCTTCAGATACCTGTGAAAGCTAGCCTGCACGGGGAAGATTAGAGCAGAGTTGATGCTTTTGAATTATGGGGTCAACAAGGAATATTGAATATACATGGACTGCCAGAGGAGTCCTGGTGGAGCTGTTGGACAATGATTGGTAAAGAACCATATGGTTGATGCTTTAACCGCCCCCCCCCCGCCCAGCTTCTCCATGTGAGAAAGGAAGAGTACCTGTCCCTGTGAAGATTTATAGTCTTCTAACTCAAAATAAGTCCTTATGAGTTGGAGTCAGCTCGATGATGATGTTTGGGGTCAGAAGAATAAAAAAAGTATGTGCTGGTAAAAACACAATTGGGATGTCCCTTAGAAGAAAGAAGGAGAAGATTTTGTCTCATCTACTTTGAATATGTTACCAGGCAGGATCTGTCCCTGGAAAATGCTCAGTAAAGTATCAGGTCAGTGAAAAAGAGGAAGTCCCCCATGAGCTAGATTAACAAAGTGGTTTCAACAAAGTGTCATCTTCAAATATAACAATGGTAAGGATGGAGGTTTTGGGGGACATGTTTTATTATTTTGTACTTAGGCAACAATGAGTTGCTAGATGTCACTTAACAACAAAACAAGAACAACAACAACAACTCCATTGGAGTCATATTCCAGTCAGGACACCAATTGGTTCAGTGCTGACCTGCTAACCAAGAGGTTGGTGATTCCAATCTACAGGCAGTAGACTTATAAGACCGTTCTGGTTGTATGTTTCCAAATGATCACAGTCTTGAAAATCCTGTAGCTCATTTCTACTGCACACACAGTGTGTTCCTGTGAGTCAGGATTGATTTGTTAGCAATTGAGAACAACAGTCTATTTTCAACAAGTGATCATACCCTGTAAGGAATGAACTACATAAGGAAATGATTTATTTTTATTTTGTTCATGGCTTTTCTGTAGAGAAACTAAAACACAACAGATCTCAAAAAAAAAAACCCTGAAAGATGTCTATGATAACAATTTTATTTATTTATTGAGATTATTATTTTAGATCTTTGCTGAGAACTACTTTGTATTTAAACATGCACAAGATTATAAGGAAGATTATAAAAATAATAAGAGAAGTTTACATGTGCCCCCCAAATAGACATTTGTTAAAAATGCTAATTTTAAAGATATATTAATACTGAGGTTTAATGGATAACATGGCTCAAAATGTGAAAATTTCAGATGCAAAGTAGTTAATGTTATAGAAGAAAAAGACGCTCTGCCTCTAAGAAGAAAGCAAAGGACTTATTGAAAGAACAAGAACTTGAATGGGGGACCATAGACTTAAGAGTCTGAGGAGACTATGAATCCAAGGTGCGGCTCTTTCTGGAATACAAATGTAGGTCTACACAGATGCAAACTCTGGACATGTTACTAGGATGAGAGACCAATCGCTGGAAGAGGACATTAGGTTTGGTAAAGTAGAGGGACAGGGGAAGAGAGGAAGGCCCTTGGAAGGGGGATTGACACAATGGCGGCAAGAACAGGCTTCCACAAAAGGACAGTTGTGAGGGTGTTGCAGTGCCCTGTTCCCCGACGCATGGGGATGCTACGAGTTGGAAACAACTCCATGACCCCTAGCAACAGCACCACCTAACACCGATACTGGGGCTAAATAGTAAATAACATTCTCATTGGCTGGATCATGGAAGGTCTGATCGGTTATTTCTGGCAGACTATTAAAGACATAGCCTGCAAGTTCTTTGGGTAAGCACCTTTCCATATACTAGTTAGTCTACTTTCAACCGTATTCTTCAAAAAGGCAAGCTGTCCCTCCTTTGTTAACTGAGGGTGAGTCCTGGTTTATCTTCTGATAAATAGGAATAGAGACTAGGTCAAAGTAGAGTTTAAGTTGGACCTCTGTAGTAGTCGTTTCAGTTATGTCACTTTTAGAGTGTCACTTTTAGAGTGCCCTGCTGCATCTCCCCAAAGCATCTTACACAGTGGAATGGTAGCAATCTCTATCAAAAAGCCCCCAATTAGCATGCTGGTGACCTGCTGGTGTCTTCTGTCTCGACAAGGTAAACATTCCTTAGTTACAGGCTGGGATCTGTTTAGGGTCTGTTAGCGAAAAGCAGATGCGAGGAAGGGTAGGAGACCAGACCATTCTCTGTAGTTATGTGTCATCTCATTTAGACTCCACAGTATGAGACTGTATGCGCTGCCCTCGAGTCAGTTCCAATTTATAGCAGCACCACAGGACCAGGTCGAAGTGCCCCCTGTGTTTTACTAAGACCGTACCTCTCTAGAGGAATAGAAAGTCTCATCTTTCTACCAAGGAGCAGCAGGTAGTTTCAAACCGCCGACTTTGCCGCTCACAGCAACAACACTAACCCACTCTGTTCCTAAGGCAAATGCCATTACATCAAGTAAACAAAACCAAACCCACTGCCATTGTGTCAATTACAGCTCATGGGGACTTTATAGGGCAGGGTTAACCTTCCCCTATGGGTTTCTGGGACTAAATCTTTATGGGACTTGAAAGACACCTTTTTCTCCCAAGGAGCTGCTGGTAGGTTCGAACTGCTGATGTTGGGGTTTTCTTCCCAATGTGCTGCCAGGGCACGTACCCACTGTAGATGATAAAATTGAAAAAACGAAGTTAAGAAGTAAATCAAGCTGTTGATTGCAGGCACTCTCAGTTGGATTCCAAATTTTCTTTCTTTTTAAAAACAGATCATTTTTACCGGGACTCTTAGAGCTCTTATAACCATCCGTACTTCAGTTGTATCAAACACATTCATATGTATGTTGGCATCATAATTTTCAAAAAATTTTCTTTCCGTTTGAGCCCTTGGTATCAGCTTCTCTTTTTACCTCTCACTCTCCTCCCCGATTCTAAATTCTTAACTGCTCTGTGCCATTACACACACAAAAAAAATAAATGGAGAAAGTAGTATTAATGTAGTCTAGCTCCTATGACTCCCTGTTGAGGGCTGAGTTCCTATTTTGAATTTCTGCAATGCTTACTGTATTCTTTCAGGAGATGTCCTTTTTCTTTAGATGATCTCTGTTCTCAAGAAAATCATCTTTGACGAGGACATCCAAGAAAATAGAAATATTACATTATGCACGGTCTATTAATTTCCTGGGGGTTCCATAGCAAAGTATCACAAAGTAGATGACTTTAAGCAGAAGAAATTTATTGTCTCACAGTTCTTAGGTCTAGTGGTTGTCTGAATTCGGAATTTCAACAGGGTCATGTTTCAGCGAAGGCTCTGGGGAAAGACGCTCTCCCCCTCTCAACCCTCAACTTTTGGCAGCCCCAGGCATTCTTAGAACTGAAGCTAAAGCATTACTAAATTTTCCTTCTGTCTGTCTTTTTCTGTCTTCTCTCTTTTAGAAAAGCTCCACTCAGCTTCATTTAGGGCTTACTTTACTCTGGTTTAAGGGGCCCGGGTGTCTTCATTTTTGATGCATTGAGCTGCTAATCACAAGGTCACATGCTCAAAGCCACCAGTTGCTTTGCAGAGTGAAACAAGGCTCTCTATTCCCATCAATCTTTATGGGAGTAAATCTGCCTCACAAGAGCTCTTTAGAGTATTAAAGAGCAAGGGGGTTACATTGGGAACTAAGGTGCACCTGACCCAAGTCAGAGTATTCTCCATTGCTCATGTGCGTGTGAAAGTTGGACTTTGAACAAAGGAACACTGAGAATGAATCAGTGTGTTTGAATTGTGGGGCTACAGAAGAGGAGAGAAAGTGCCCCTGGAGGTTAAAATGACAAACTTATCTGCATTGGAAGAAGTTAGGCCAGGGTGTTATTTAGGGAGAAGGAGGGCTAGACTTCATCTTGCATACTTTGGACCTGTTGTCAAGAGAAATCAGTCCCTGGAGAAGAAAGGACATCATGTTTAGTTAAGTGGTAGGAGAGTGAAAAGGAAGAAGGCCCCCAGGAGAGGGATGGGCACAGTGACTGCATCAATGAACTCTGGCACAGGAACTCCTGCGAGGATGGTGCAGGAGCTTGCAGTGTTTTATTCTATTGTGCTATAGGTCAGAACCGAATCAATGGCATCTAATAGCCACTACTACCATATGTAAAGCCTGCTCAGTAGACATGTGCTTACTTGATATTGTCTCTATGGTGTTTGTATAAGCATGGGAACAGCAGAGGTTCAGCTGTAGACTTCTTGCCTTCCAGGCAGGAGACCTGGGTTCTTCCTGGCCCATGTATCTCATGTGCAGTGCCTCCTCGTGAGTCAGTGGAAGTTGTGTGTTGCTATGCCGCCAGATAGCTTCAGCAGAGCTCTCAGACCAAGCCAGTGGAGGAAGAAAGATCTGGCAGTCTACTTCTAAACATCAGAAAATGAAAACCCAGTAAATTACAGCAGCCCAAACTGCAGCTGATCACGGGGATGGCTCAACACAGGGCATTTTGTCCCCTTGTGCATGAGGTCATCATGAGTTGGGGCTGAGTCTAGGGCAACAAACAACAATCACGTAAGCCTTAAGGTCTTCATCAGAATCTGTAACAGTCAACAAATGAATAAGTGCCTAATGAATGAACTGTATGTTCTTCATTAGACAGAAGGACTGAGATATTTTCTCACTCTCTTTTTCTATCTGTATCTACTTTTATTTATCACCCCCCCCATCAAATGCAAGGTTTCCAGTGTTTCTTAGGATTATGTGGTTGAAAGCATTAGATAACATCTAGAAATCATTGAAGAACTAATAGAGTATAACGATTGGAACTACTTTGTTCCTTTTTTTTGGTGACTATCCCCCACCTGAGGGCTGTTGGAATAGAAAAACAGAATTTATTTTAGATGATTAGTTAATGCATATTTTTGGGCATTAGCTAACAGAACAGTCAGAATTTCCATGCTTTGATATGTAAAGTGATATTCTATTGATAGATAGGCTAGAATGCTACCAAAGAAAGAAGAGAATGTGAATCTCTGCAAATTATGCATGTAAATTAAATGATACATGTACACTATGCAGGTGTATACTTTGTATTTTTAAAAATAAATAATTTTATTGAAGGCTCTTACTACTCATACTTTTTTATATCACTTTTGATACAATATTAATTGTATCAAGCATATATATTGCTATCATCATTTTCTTCCCCCCCCTTTTAAAATCCTTTTATTGGGGGCTCATACAACACTTACTACAATCCATACATAAGTTCATTGTATGTAAAACACATTTGTACATCTGTTGCCTTCATTATTTTCATAGCATTTGCTTTTTAATTTAAGCCCTTGGCACCAGCTCCTCATTTTTTCCTCTCCCTTCCAATCCCCCCTTCCCTCATAAGCCCTTGATAATTTATAAATGATTACTTTGTTATATATTACACTGTCTGATGTCTCCTTCACCCACTTCCTCATTGTCTGTACCCCAGAGAAGAAGTTATATGTATATCCTTATAATCGGTTCCTCCTTTTTACCCCACCTTCCCTCCATCCTCCTGGTATTGCCACTCTCACCACTGGTCCTGAATTCTGTCCTGGATTCCCCATGTTTCCAGCTTCTATCTGTACTAGTGTGCATGCTTCAGTCTAGCTGAATTTGTAAGATAAAATTGGGATCATGATAGTGGGATGGAGGAAGTATTTAAAAACTAGAGGAAAGCTGCATGTTGCATCATGGCTACACTGCACCCTAACTGATTCATCTCCTCCCTGTGACCCCTCTGTAAGGGGAAGTAATTAACTACAGATGGACTTTGGGTCCCCAGCCTGTACTACCCCTCATTTACAGTAATAAAATTTTTAGTTCTTTGATGCCTGATACCTGATTCCTTTGATACCTCCTGATCACACAGGCTGGTGTGCTTCTTCCATGTGGGCGTTGTTGCTTCTGAGCTAGATGGCCACTTGTTTAACTTTAAGCCTTTAAGACCTCCAGACCCCATATCTTTTGATAGGCCGGCATCATCAACTTTCTTCACCACTTTTGCTTATGCACATTTTTGTCTTCAGTGATCATGTCAGGAAGGTGAGTATCATGGAATGCTAATTTAATAGAATAAAGTGTTCTTGCATTGAGGAGGTACTTGAGTGGACGCTCAATGTCCACCTGCTGTCTTAATACTGAACCTATAGATATGTGCACATAAATTAATTTCCCTATCACATATATGAATATATTTACCTATGTGTATGCCTGTATTTAGACTTCTATAAATGCCTTTTGCCTCCTATTTCTTCCTTCTATTTCCTTTTACTTCCCTCTTGTTCCACTCTCCTTCTCAACCTTCATTTGGGTTTCAGCACTTTCTCTCAGTTCTCTACCCTCTCTGCTGCTCTGCTGCATGTACTTAACGTTTTTCTCTGTGTGACAGTTCAGACTGCCTGCGATCCCGACACTGAGTCTCCCATGTCGTCCCCTGTTGGGCTTTGAGTCAGCAAGGGATGTTGTGTCTCATTGTGGAGCTGGCCATCTGTTCCTCCCTGTGCATTGGCAGTTCTGAGTGGGGAGACTGTCCTCAAGGCTTGGTGGGCCAGGATGCACTCCATTTTCTCTTCCTCCCTCTTCATTTGCTCCTGTATGCTCTGGTCAGACATGTCCCTCTCCCCGAGCTTCAGTTCTGTCCTCAAAGGTAAATTCTTCTGGGGGAAGGAGCAGCTGTCCACCTGGTTGGGATTGGGGGTGGGCTCTCAGACCCCTCCACTGGCTCCCAGCTTCATGTCATCATGCTGCATTCACATCCCAAAATACTGGGTTTAAGTCTGACCCCTCTTTTCCTCTCTCTTCTGGTCTGGCAGCAGGAGCATGAGTGAGTAAGTCTTAAGTAGATGCCATTTTCTTCCTCTCTCATGTGTGCATTTTAAAAAGTGATTTATTGAGATATAATTTAGCTGTTCATTTTAACTTAATGAATATATTTAACTTAAAAGTTTATGATGTTAGGGATGTATACCATATATCCTGAACTTTAAAGATGAGGTGCTTAATTACAAACTCCTTCAGTAGAAGAATGCTGTTTTAAGGTTCTTCTATCTTCAGTGTGGTGTGACTACTTGTGAGAATGGCATGAGGGCTATGTGTGACCTCCTCTGGCTAAACAAGGAAGAAGGAGACTCCAGCTCTGCACCACCCCATGGCCAATTGCCACATGGCAAAGGACAGACATGCCCCCATCTGCCATCTTCCTTTGCTACCCTTCCCATGGCACTCTAGTTCTCTGTTGGAAGCAACACTTCCTCACAATGGCCACAGAATTCCTAGGCAGTCTTCATGGTGATGGGATCCATGGGGGGAAACTAACAGATTGAAAATTGTTAATGGTACAGCACCTCTTCTCAGCCAGGTTTTGCTCTGGTCCTTGGTTTCTCAGCCCTCGGTTTCTGCCTTATTCTCTAGACTGGGGAGCAAGCTGCTCTGCCCCATGGTTGGAGGCTCAGCTGGGCTCTTCTGCTCTGTCTCATGATCGTGGTGCTGCACCTCTGCTGCCTCTTCCACTTGGGGCAGGGATCTCACTCGGCTCCCTTTGTATCTCCTTTCTCTAGATGGTCCCAAGATTCTCTGGTCCTGCTTCTGAGATGGCTCACTTTTCTACCGTTTGATATCCCCCAAATGACCAATCCCCAAATTATAACATTCTTCACATTATTTGCACGGTCTCACCCATGGATAGAAGAGACAGATTTAAGCAATTTCACTGGATATGCTAAGCCGGTGAATTATTTTTGATTGGGAGCTACAGGGGAAAAGACCCTCAGAAAAGATAGTGAATGAACAGAGACACACAATCTGGAGTGAGTTGACCTGGATACTGGTCCCTCTTGCCTCTAATCTTTGTGTATTCTTAAAGAAGCCATGCATCTTCTCTCAGCTTCTTTGTTTTTCAGTGAAAAACAGAAGATAAGCAGAAGAACAGTTGCTCAATTTCTCTCATGGGACTATTTGGATAATCAAGTGAAATAGTATCAGTGAAAATATTTTACAAACTATAAGTTGGTAGTTAATCTAATTTTAATAACCCCACTTTAAAGTATCCTCACAGCAAACATCTAGTTATATCTGAGATAGAATCTCACAGTGTAGGACTTCTCCCATGACAGGAAAATACAGGGTGATCTGCCTTTCAATGATGTGTGAAGCTTGAGGCAGCATCTGGAAATTAAAAAAAAAAAAGGGACTGGGATTCATTTATTTTAATATAATCTTACACAAAAGAAAGAATTTATTATTTGAAATGAAATTTAACTTGTCTGCAATCCACAGCGGCAGAGTTATATTTGTCATTTTAAACAAATCTGAGCTTTCAAGATATTTGAAATGTTCTTGTGCTATTTAATATTTCCTAAAGTATCACTGCTTTAGTTCAGCTGTAGAGACCCATGTTCCAGTTTAACCCAAATCATGAGTTTGCTTTCCAACCCCTTAAAAGAAAGTGAAAAAGCCAAGAGAAAATCCTGAGACAAATAAATCAGGAAGTTTTGGTAAAAAGAGATGATAGATACAAAGATGAAGAGAGGAAGAAAGGGAAAGAGTAAGGAAGAGAGGGAGAAACAGAGCCACAGAGAAACAGAAATGGGTATGTGGACTGGATGCATTCACAAGGCAGCCCTTGGGAACTTCTAGAAACCTAGGGTCATTTTATTAGCTTGTTTTCAACATGGGTGTGGAGGGTGTTCCTTACTGGACTGTTCAGGTAAGTTAAAATTTCTTTGGAGATGTTAAAAGTAGCATTTTTTTAAAACCTGATTTCATTATACAGCAAAAGGTTCATTTAAATTCTTAGAAGTCCATATTGATTTTAGCCAAAGAATCTTGATTTGGTAATCCTTAGTTTCCCCTAAGGCTTGTGTCGTTCCCCCCCACCCCCCCACCCCCCCACCAGTTTTGGAATTCTGGAAAATACAGAGGAGTACAATCCACACAGGAGACTAGTGGAACTGCCTGTGGGCAATTCTCTGATGTGTCTGTCACAGGGAAATACGCCATGTGGCTATGGGAGTGGCGGGGGAGGTGCGGGCATCTGCTGAGAAGTAGTCAGGAAGGCCACATTCAGGCTGGGCTGCTGGAGACTGTTCCGTGGCACAGAAGCTTGCCTGCAAGCATCCGTTTGTAGCCATCAGACTTGTCTATTTTTATATTATGGCATGTAGAGGCTTTTTATTTTTTCACATTTTGATTCTATTAAGACAACAAAGGAAGACAAGAAAATGAATTTATTCTATGAAATGGGGAATTATATGCTATTTACAGACAGAATGTAGCAGCGCTTTACAGACTGCGTTCTGAAAAAAAAAAAATCTAACTCAGGGAGAGGTTTATTGAAACCAGGCATCTTGGTTTAAATAAGTTGGGGAAACTGTTTTTCTTTCTTGCAAGTTTTTGAGAAACTTTTCATGTGAACAGTGAACTCTTAGGCAGATCACAGAATTCTTTCTCTTTCATGGAAAATGTCATATTTGAGTTTTGTGCCTCCTACAGGGACATCTGTGGTCACACTAGTTTGTGAAAAATGGCGGATACAGTTAATTTAGACTGAAGATGATGTGACTTATAAAACCCTTTCTCCTCCAATAAGTTATAACTAACAGAGAAAACCTCTCACTTTCAGAGTCAAGTGTTTTCCTGTATTTTTTTTAGCAGTGGTAGGTGGTTTCTGTTTTCTCTGAAATAGTTTCTACCATGACTCCCCATGCCATGGAGCTGACTCTCATCCACCGTGTCTCCATGTTTTCAGGGTCAAATTCTCCAAAGTCACTAACCAGACTTTCTTCTACGGTGCCTGTGCGTGACCTTGAATCTCTCCCTTTTGGTTAGCAGCCTAGCACATTAACTTTGCCCCACACAGGCACTTAAAAAATGAAACCAACCCTTTTGTCGTCAGCTTCGTGGTGGGACAGAGTAGAACTGTCCGGTAGGCTTTCCAAGGTTGTGATATTTATGAAAGCAGACAGCTGCACCTTTTTCCTGAGCAGCAACAGGGATTATACCTGCTCACCTTTGGGTTAGTAGCTGAGAGTTTAACCAACCTGCCACCAGGCTCTTTAGTTAACCTACACCTACCTACAACCTCACATGTTCCCTATGGAGCAGCTAGTGAGTTTGAACCACTGACCTTGCAGTTAGTCATCTAACGCTTACCTAAATAACTCCCAAATACTCCACACATCATACAATTCAGTAGTGAAATACTTAAAAAATCATTTTATTGGGGGCTCATCCAATTCTTATTGCAATCTATTGTATGCAGACATTTGTACATTTGTTGTCATTATCATTCTTGAAACATCCTCCTTCTACTTAGGTCCTTGGTATCAGCTACTCATATTTCCCCTCCCTCTTCAGTCTCCCTCCCTCATGAGCCCTTAATAACTTGTAAATTATCATTATTTTTTCGTATCATACACTGTCCGATGGGTCCCTTCACCCACTTCCCTGTTGTCCATACCCCAGGGAGAAGGTTATTTGTAGATCCCTACAATTGGTTCTCCCTTTCTACTCCACCTTCCCAGCATCACTACTCTTACCTCTGTAGTGAAGTTCTTACCACAATAAATTTTTGAACATTTTCTTCTTTCATATAGTTAGGTGTTCATTCTCCATTTCCCCACAATCTCCTTTGCCATACCCCTAGGTAATTATGAATCCAGTGACTGTCTCTAGATTTACATATCTTGCATTTCTTATAGATAAATAGCACACTAAAACAAAATACAGAAACAAACAAAAAGTTTAGTAACAGTGACAAAAAGGCTGGTGTGCTTCTTCCCGTGCACTTAGTTAACACCTCCCATAAAGGCTTATGCTTTAAAACAAATCTTTAAGACCTCAGGGGCTATTCTTTCTGATAGCCAGGCACTGTCTGATTTCCTCACCACACTTTTCTCAGTGATTTCTTCAAAAGGATGTGTATTGAGTAGGGTCATGTCATAGGAACTAATTGTTTTCAGATTAAGGTTATGATTAAGCATGAGTCCAAAGTCTATCCTTATGCTTTATATTTTACCTGGTTTATTTTAGAGATACCATTATAATTTTATTGGAGAACATTATAAATCATCCCCATGGAGCACAAGGTATTCTCTTGATATTATCATTTGTTTAGTTAGGAGTTCTCTATTCGTCACCTTCAGGAGATCTTAATTTGAGAGCTGCCCAGCAACCATTCATCTTTTACCAGTATCCCAACTTCCTCTGCTATGGAGTCTGGGTGGTCCAATGGCTTAAGCGTTCTGTTTTTAATGGAAAGGGTGGTAGTTTGAAGCCTGCAACAGCTCCATTGAAGGAAGTGTAGCAGTCTTCTTTTATAAATATTACAGTCCTAGAGACCTGATGGACACTTCTAGTCTGTCTATAGAGCTCCTCTGAGTTGGAATTGATTTCCTATACAAAACAACATCATTACTTCAACTATTATGTTGCCCTTGCTGGAATGCCGTATCGCGGACTGTTATTGTCTCTCAGCTCTCTTCCACTCAGTTGTACCTGATTTATGATACTGGGACACACGTTCTACAAATCTCCTTTTCCCTTTGTCAATGGACTTCTTGTAATAGGGGGTGCTAGAGGGAGACTGGAAAGCAAGAGGGAAGAGAAGAAACTTGCTCCATCCTGGTTATTGTTCCATTCTGCAATGCCTGGGGAAAGGTCTTTTGTCCTTTCAGCAGCAATCAGCAAGTAGCATTTTATTCCCACGTCTAGCTTCTTTCAGTATTCTCAGAAGCAGTCTTAAATAAGTTAATAGCAGCCTGCAGACTCACTTCTTCTGCCCCAACCCGGAAGCCTGATTTCAGCTTTGCATGCCCTTCCTTTGAACGTCTGAGATGCCAACAGCAGCAGAACACTGCCCTCTCCTCAGAGGATGCACTCCAGCTCTTCAGAGCTTCTAAAGTCCAGGTTCTGAAAACTCACTCTTTCCTTTCTTTTTGCAAGACAATTTCCTAATGACAATACTGTTGTGTTTCTTCAGTGCTTTCATTTGATTTTTCTGATGAATCCCATACATTATATATATATACACACACACACACACACACACACACATATATACACATTTTTTCTGTATTAAAATTTCTGTATTAAAATCTACTCCAACCAGTTTGGTATCTTATTACAAGTGAACTCTGATAAATATGGACAGTAAATTCAACTGCTTGCTTCCAAAGTAAAGCCAGAATCTCTAGAGCCTTCTTGCTTTTCCTATACTCGGTATAACCACTGAACAGTCCAGGAGCTAAGCACAGATAATCACACTTTTCACTGGGATCTTGCATTTTGAGAAGGGTAGTTGTGTGTTTGTGCATGTATGTGTGTAGGGGGCGTTTAGAGTATGCTCATCGTGAACTCGTCAAGTCTATTCTAGCTTTATAGAATTGTTTAGAATGGTCGTACAGGCTTTCCAAACCTGTAGTCTTTATGGAATCAAACTGCCACATCTTTCTCCAGTAGGCTGCCTGCTGGGATCAAACCACTGACCTTTGGGTTATCAGCCATGCTGGCTGCATCCCTAAGGCTCCTTATACTCCTCTTAGCAGGAGACCGTTGGCTTTATTCATTCTGCTGTGAGGCTGTTGCTAAAGTTCCCGTTTCCCAGTCCTATGGAATGCTCTGGATGACTCCTGTTGCTGAATCTGTTCTCCAGTCTTTACTCAATTCTGATTTAATTCTGGTTATTATTTTACAAAGGCCTATATTAGCTCAAGTTATGGAATCTTAATGCCAAATTATTCACAATGTACTTAGAGTCCAGTTGTTTCACCATTAGTTTTACTGTGCTATGATGATAAATCTCGTTTCAAAGATTTGTTAAAGGTAGACTTTTTAAAATTTGTAATTTGGATGAAAGTTTACAGAGCAGATTTGTTTTCCATTCAATGTTGATAGACATTTTGACTCATCCTATAGATTGCAATTCCCAGAATGCTACCATACTGTTTCCAGGACCTTCCCGTGTTTACTGTTTCTATTGCTCTGTCTGCGATAGACTTCTGAGCTTGAATCTTGGGAGAAATGCTGCCCTTTGATTTTCACTTGATGTTATTGTCTTTGATGTTATTGTCTACTTTATATTCACCATCGTGTTGATTCCAACTGCTAACAACCTTATCAGACAAGGCAGAGCTTCTCTTGTGTGATTCCAAGACTAACATTGTGCAGGAGCACCACGCTTCCTCTTTCTTCCTCAAAGTGGCTGGTGGCTTTAAATTTCTGACTATGTAGTTGTGATGGGAGCCTCAGGTTATCAGCCCAATGTACAACCACCACACCCCCAGGGCTTCTTGTTCACCTTACAGACCTCACTATTGCTGAGCTGGAAGCTGAGCCCAGGGAAATGTAGTGAAACATGACTAAGGCCTTAGGCTTGGTGCTATCACCAGTCACGAACAGCCACGCAAGCCTGGCATTCTTCTTGTTGTTCTGATTGTTGGTAAAAGAAAGCTATTTTTGCTTCGTTTGCTTTTGCTCTACGTTTTTGTCCTGGTCCATCTAGGACCTCCAGTTGTCATCCCTTTCAGAGCAGTCTTCAGTGATGCTGAAGATGAGGTGCTATCTAATCCTCTTGTCTCTGGGTCACGGAGGCTGGTGTTCTCAGGAGACAGGATTTCTTTGAGTAAATTGGTTCCATATGCTTTTGATTGTCTTCCATTTTCTTTACTCCAGATGGGGTGAGACCGGTAATTACATACTAGATTGGCTCCTCACAAGCTTTTAAGGCTGCAGTTGCTTCTCACCAAAGTAGGACACAGAACACTGTTTTTTTGGACTGTGTTATGCCAGTTGGCTTTGATGTCCCTGAGACTATTTATTCTGAGCCGGCAGACCCATCAACTCCGCCCTTCCAGTTGTTTGGTTATGACTAAACATTTTTTATAACTTTGACCCTGTATGTGTAAATTGCACTGAAGATATTCACGAAAGACAAGGCTCCAGGAATTGCCAGAATACAAATGGAAATGTTAAAAAAAAAAAAGATTGAGGTAGTTCTGGAAGCCCCTGTACCGTATGCCAAAAAATTTTGGAAGACAGCTCCTGTCCCTGCCCGCGGGACATTCAAACGTGGATCTCTGGATCCGGAGGCTGGAAGACGAAGATGGGCAGGGGACGCGAAGAATGGAGGCAAGACAGGTTTCTGATCAAGCCTCGCTTATTGGGGCAAAACTCAGGGTATATAAAGCCAATGGTCAGGAGTAAAGGTCACAGCTTATGCTAATGAGGTAGAGTCAATAGGGGCCAATCCTGGCCAAGTGCCAGATAAGGAAAAAAACATGCGCAAAAGGGGCTGTAGTCCTCAGCCAAGGTCCAGTATGCTAATGGGGTATACAGGACCAAAGTGGGGGCAACTTAAAGCAACCAATCACAAAGCTACAATATAATCTAATGGACTAAACGTTACAACATATGTAAGCACTATAAAACAATACAAAGGTATAATAACTAAAATGTAACACAAACAAAGCAAGCTATATGGCTTATACAAAAGGGTAAAATATAAACTAAACAGAGATGCCAGGAACTGATACAGGAAAATGCTGGGTATGATCCAGCATGAGATAGGTGTCCTTTGTGCATCTGGTGGTCTTTGATAAAGCCCTGGGGCGGGAGGGACTGTTTGCAGAGCAAACAATGGCCTCTGAATCTGGCTCTCCACAAGCTCCCTGGTCAACTAACAGGAAGACATCCCAATTTGTACTCATTTCAAAGAAGGCTGATGCAACAGAATGGAACATTCATTAAACCATATCACATCTTCTTTAACCAGCACTTCATCTATTGGTGGTGATACTATAGATATGAGCTTTGCTACTTCACACGATGGATTAGTAAGAGTGACAGACTTATTCATGTCTTTAGGAGTGAAAATAACATTATCAGTGCTATTAAGCCTAATCAAGCTGGAAAGTCAATTGAAAAAGCCCATATCTATGACTTTATTTCTCTAGAACCACTCTGGGTACCAATTATGTTAGACAGGGCTTTCTAGAGAAACAAAACCAGGACACTAATGATTTCATATATATTTATATAACATAAGAAACAAATGGTTATTACTCTGTAGAGCAGTACAAATGGCTCAGTGCAACTCACTTCTGAGAGACAGCTAATACTCTGCAAGCCTGTTAAGTCTTCAGGGCCTCTGGCTAGTCCTCTGCAGAGTAATTCAGGCTATTTGGCCACAGGCAGCAAATAGCAAGGCAGGTCACCAATAGTCAGCCAGACGACAGGATCTGACATCCCTAGTTCAAGCAATGTATACTCCAGTAGTGTGGCAAAGCAAGTCTTGAAGGAACCTCAAGTTACAGTGACACAGTCCACAGGTTAGGTGTCCCACAAGTGAGGCTTGCAAACTGAGGTAGAGACAAGCAGAGACAGCCACACATTGGTCTGCTCATCAAAGAGCAAAAGTCAAGAAAGGCGAGGATTGTCAAGCCATTTATCTCTCTGCCCTTCAACTCATACCGTATGTGTTCATCTCATCGCTCAGGCTGGTACAATAAACCTGCCTATCACAATACACAAATGAAATTTTTGCTGAAATTGCAAAATAGATGCAGCAGTACATCAACAGGGAGCTGCTGTGGATTGTGGGATATCATTGTTGACTTTAAATGGATCTTGGCTGAAAATAGATAATGTATCAGAAAGATGTTTACTTTCATTTCAGTGATGAGGCAAAGGCATTTCACTCAGTGGGTCATAGCAAACCATGGATCGCATTTTGAAGAATGGGAACTTCTGAACACTCAGTTGTGGTCATGCCGAGCCTACACACCTACTATGAGGTGGCTGTTCAATCGGAACAAGGGGATGCTTCATAGTTTAAAATCAGGACAGAGGGGCATCCAGCTGTGAAATAGCACGGGATCCACATCTGACCTCCAGTGGCCGAGGTTGACTGGCACAAGGCAAATATACCTCCTCTTTGCCTTCCTGTTTTACTCTATTTTGACACCACTAATGGTAAGTAACTGATCTTCCAAGCCACACAACCACCATTCATGCAGCCACCTTGGCTACTGAGATAGCGTGGGCATGAAAGAGGCCAGGCTACTGCAGCAACCAGTGTCTTGTTTTCTTTTTTGGCCTGTACAACCCTTACTCCATTCAGGACTCCTAGTTCTCCTTGAGGCATTTTTGGGTTGTTCCCATACTTACATACTGGTCTCCACATTTCTAATAGCTCAGGAAGAAACTAAACATAGAGGCTAATTGTTATCATGAGATTTTCCCCATCGGAGATGTGTCCCAGCCAATCACTGAGGCTCCTGGGGTATTTGATCTCCGGACTGGCTTGCTAATTGTTTGGGCTCAAGCCTGAGAAAGCGAGGGACTCACTCCAAGTAGAGGCTGATGTTTCTGGGTTGGGTAGCTATACTATAGGAAGCACTCTCCTGCTGTTTCAAGAGGAGTTGGTGGCAGGAGGAGTGGGGGCAATATACCACTCTGCATCTTTTCATGCATGGTATCTAGGTTTATGCTCAAGGAATAATATATGGAGTTGATTCATAACTATGGATTTTATGTAAATCAGACATTATTAACCCTGGCACTATTTATATATCATTTCAGAAGTAGTTGTGGTACTTTGTAACAGAGTATTTCCAATTCCCTCCTCTTACCTCTATAATGTTGATGTCATTTATTTCACTTATCCATGTACTGTCCTCATCCAATCACCCCTGGTCTATTAGTTTATCATGCAGTGGTGGTCTGTGTATTGATGTGATGCTGGAAGCTATGGCACTGGTAGTTTAAATACCAGTCGGGTCACTCATGATGTTAGTAGAGTAATGAGAGCAAGCAGAAGAAATGATGAAGTAAAATTGCTGAACAGAAAACGTCAAAGGGTAGTTTGAAAAGACAAGGAAAAGTGATTATAATAAAACATGAAAAGACCTGGATTTAGAAAATCCAGAAGGGAAACCTTAACATTTTTCAAGATGGAAGAATGGGAGATAACATTCAAACCTTAGATTCTAATATTGAAGGAATCTATAAGCAAAATATTAAATGACTCAGAAAGCATTAAAGAAAATGGGAAGAATACACAGTCACTGTTTCCAAAGTAATTAATTAACATCCAACAATTTCTAGAGATAGAGTATGTATTAGTCTGGGTAGACTAGAGAAACAAATTCATAAATATGCATATAAGGGAGAGATTTATATACAAGAGGGATGGAATATTGAGAAAGCATCCCAACCCAGTTCAATCCAAGTCCATAAGTCCAATATTAGCCCATATTTCCAATACCAATCCATTAGTCCTTTTAAGACTCATGAAGCACTTGCAATGACATCAGGACTATCATAGGCCAGTAGGTGCAGAGTCTTGTGTATAGTATTGGTGGTAGAAACATCTTACTGCTGGCAGGGGACTCTCTGTAGCTTCTCAAGCATCTCAGCACTGGCAGGAGGCTCCATGTGACTTCTCTGGCCCCAGAGGTCTGGTTTCATCAGGGCAAGCCCATGTGGCTTCTCCTCCAGCTCCTCCAGGTTACAGGCCTCAGGATCTATCTGCATGTTGCCATGTTGTCTTGTCAGAGTATCACGTCAGGACTGAGTCAATAGTCTCTCACGGGGAGACTATATTTCCACAGGGGAAATATCATGAGATTTCCCAGAATTCTCAGAGAAAGCCATGTCCACACAGAGGTCTCATTGGTTACCATCAGATTGACAGACTAGACTCCATCTCTACACTCTTAATCTAATTGGCTCCAGAGTAGATGACTGCCACAGGGTCTGATCAAGAACTTATGCTATTGAAGAAAGAAGTCTATGCTACACTGAAGGCATTGACAAAAACAAGTTCCATGAATTCACAGACTATCAGTTGAAGTGTCTCAAAAACTGATGCAGTTCTAGAAGCATATACTAGTTTATGCTATGAAATTTGGAAAGAGTTACCTGACCAAAGGACTGGAAAAGATCCATAGTTTTTGTCTACTCCAAAGAAAGATGTCCCATTAGAATGTGGAAATGATCTTGCAATATCATTGATAGCCCATCCAAGTAAAATTTTTACTCAAGAAAGTTAACAATGTTGCAGCAGCAAGTCCTCAGAGATTTGTCAGAAAATCAAGCTCCATTTGAAAGAGAACATGGACTCGAGGGTTTCATTGCTGGCATCAGGTGGATTGTGACTGTGGGCAGAGAGTATTGGAAAGATGTTTTCTTGCATTTTATTGATGATGTAAAGGAATAAGACTGTGTAGATTTTAACAAACTTTGGATGACACTGAAAAGAATGGGAATTCCAGAACACTTCCTTGTGCTCACATAGAACCTACACACAGACCAAGAGGCAGTCATCCCAGCAAAACAAGGGATTGCTGAATGGTTTAAAATCAGGAAAGATGTATGTCAAGATTGTTGCCTTAAACCATACCGATTCAGTGTGTCAACTGAGTAAACACTTGGAGAAATTCAACTCTGTGAAAGAGAACATGCATCAGAATTGGAGAAAGGCTCATTAGCAATGTTTGATAGGATTTGACATAACTGTGCCTCCTTGAAGAGGACAGATAAATATTGATGATCTCAGCATGGATTACAATTCAATGTTGAGAAAAATGAAAATCCTCAAAATTGGTCTAACAGACAGCATCACGAAAACCAGAAAATTGTAAAGTTGTCAAGGGTTTGTAATCAACAGAGTCGATTACAGTGAAAGTTGTAACCAACACTCATGGAAGCACAAGCCAAGAAATCAGATGACATTATTGCACTGTGAAAATCTGAAGAAGACCTCTTTAAAGTGTTAAGAGCAAAGATATCATTCTATCAACTGAAGTGTGCCATTGAATTTTTCAATAGCATCATGTACACATGAAAGTTGGGAAATGAACCAGGAAGAACAGCAAAGACTTGATGCACTTGAATTTTAGTATTGGTAAAGATTATTGATATTAATGTGGATTTCCAGAAGAATAAATGGACCTACATTGGAGGAAGTACAACCAAAATGCTTCTTAGAAGTAAGTATGGCAAGATTCTGTCTCATATACTTTGGACTTGTTATCAGGAAGGATTTTTCCTTGGAGAAGGGCATTGTACTTGGTAGAGGGTCAGCGAAAAGAAAGATCCTCAATGAGACAGATTGCAACTAGCTGCAACAACGGGCTCAAAGATAACAATTGTGAAGATATTAAAAAACCAGGCAGTGTTCCTTCGGTTGTGTATAGTCGGCAGAACAAACCCCAGGGCATCCAATAACAATTGAGTCACACATACATTGTTTCTATTGCTGTTATAAACCATTATCTTTTAGATAAAAAATTTAAAACCCTATATTTTATTTTATCTTCTTTTATCTCTTTTCCAACCTTCCCTTTACTCATACAGATATGAGTTTCTTACCTATGTAATTTCTCTTGGTCTTATCTCATATTTAAGTTATAACCTGTCTCCTCATCACTTCATTACCATGCCCTCTTATTTTGTTCTAATTTTCTTCCAGTATTTATCACCTTATATATCATATTATTTATTTTGTATTATATGTACTATTTCCCATAAACAGATCGAAGGCATTATTTTTTTTAACTTTTTTTTTATTATTTACTTAAGCATGTCAAGCAGGTAGAAGTTAGGACCTAAAATCATTCTAGGCAGGTAAAAATAAAATCTTATTGAATAAGCTACTCATTACTTTTGCATGTTCAGTCAATTAACAGCCTACGTCTAGCAATCTTATAGATAGAACAGATTTGAAATTCCCCATTGGGTTTCCAAGGTTGTACGTCTTTATTGACGTGGTCTGCACACCCTTCTCCCTTGGACAGACTAGTGGATATGAACCACTTTCCTATTGGTTAGTAGCTGAGTGCTTAGCTCATGGACAAAGAGGACTGTTCTTGTTTGTTGATTTGCTCTGGTATAATACATTCTAAAACTACTTGGAGAATGGTGATCACATCAGGTTCTCTCAGTTAAAAATGAGGGCTATAAAAATCATGCCATAGCTATAAATTCTTCTGAAAAGACAACATAGGATCATGATACAAGTTATGACAATGAGTGTATGGGATGCCTGCTTCTCAGATATTACTTTTTTATAAGTGCAAGAAAAATGATTAGAATCTGAACATTTCCTACCCATTTTGTTCCCGTTAAATGAGCAGATTTTAATTATTTAGTGATTTTTAAATCACTCAATATTATGTACATGACTGTATATAATTCTTTAGATGAGGAGACAAAATAAAAATCATCTCTTGCAGCAGAAGGAAAATGCAAATTGCATACAATGCCACACCCATTGTGAGTAGGTAGCCTTTGAACATGCACCTGGAAGGATGAGAACATAATATATTTCAGGTCAGATACTCAAATACCCAGTTAGAGACTTATACTTTTAACTAAACTGTTTTCAATAAAAATGGAGGTCAAACGAGTCACCAAACCCAAGATGCTCCCTCCACTAATGTAGCATTAAAAGCTACCTTCTAGATTTCAGACTTCAAAGGAGCTCTTTTTCTCAGCTACAAGTTTCTTAGGCACCTAGCCTCTTAGCACCCTCTATTTTTCAAGCCCCTCATAGCTTCTGATATCGACTTAAACATGCCCTTTCTTATTATCCACTTTCTACATGAAGCATATCATAACAGGGGACTCCTCAGGACCTGTGAGAATTTAGTGTGTTTTGTTGAATGAGTTGGAATAGACTCATGGAAGCAAGCTTGAGTTAGTTAGGTTTTAGTTTTTGATGAATATGCTTCCTCCCTCAGTGATTAGCAGGAATGACTACAGTAGTTTCAAAGGAGGGCTGGTGGTGCTGTCAGACAAGCCATGGGCTGTGATCTTCAAGGTGGGTGGACTCACCGATCCACAAAAGAAAGGGGAGGCTATTTGCTCCCATAGAAGGCCACAGCCTCCGAAATCATAGCTAGGATGGCTATGAGTCAGAGTTGACTCCAGGGCGATGGGTTTTGCTCAAGGAACACAGTAAGAAACCCTTTTAGGTCTCCAATTGTATTACTTTATTGTCACTCTCTTGCATCCCATCACATTTTCTACATGAAATTTTAAAAAATTAAGAGATTCCCCCTATAATTCATAATGTGCTTCAATTAGTTCTAGGTGGTGAGATTTTTTCTGCCTATTTCTTGAAAACACAAAGGCAATGATTCTCAAATGTTCATAGGGTAAAAATCACAGGAGGATCACGGTAGGTACAGATTCCTGGATTCACTTGCAGAAATTGTGAATCCTTCAAGGGAAAAGTCGTTCAGGGGGTTGTGTGTTCAATAAGAACCCCCCAAGAGATTCACATATACCCCCCTTTTTTTGAGCAATAGAACAGCTCATTCCCAGGTTCCACTTAGTTGGGGTTGAGAAGGTCCCAGACCATTCCCATGCATACTGTTGTGGGTTTAGTTTTTCCTACCACTTCTCTTTCATCTCCTGGGGAAATGAAGGTTACTGAGAACACCCAGAAATGAAGAATATTGATGCAAAATTTAAATTCTGGAAGGATTCACTACAGTGACTAGATGCCAGGAGTGAGAGAATATTTTTTTCTTTTCAATTTTAAAGTTTCACACATCACCTTTTGCTTGACCTTATCATTACCAGACTAGAACTCAAAGAGTGTTTGTAGTTTATTCCAGCTCAGACATACATGAGCTGACTTCTAGTCCATTTTACTTTTTGCTGTAGCATGAGACCTGTATGTCATACATAATTTTATGTGTTTATTATGACCGAAGCCATGGACAGAATCTAGCCTGCTGATGCAATTTAGACAGTAAGTATGGATCAAAAAAGAAGTAGATTCATGAGCCAAGGGAAAAAGTGAAATGCCAAGTATCCCACCAAATAGATTAGTAATTATACTAGGAGAAATAAAGGACGGGCAGGGCCTCAGGGGGTCCTTTTGATCTGTTCGTCATGGTGGAAAAAAACCCAACTTAATGTGTTCACACATGATTCCAAATGACTTCTAGAAACCGCCTTTGTCACTGAAAGACTGAGCAGCCACAGAGTAACAGGAATCAGACAGTTTTGTTCTTGCAGTAGCTGTTTCATGTCATTTATACATTCAGACCTTTGAAACTGACAAAATAATTTAGTGACAAAGTAGTCAGTTTCATACAGTGTATCTTCCACTCAGGAAAAAAACACCAAACTCTTACTAGTGCTTTAAAAAATAACCACTGGGCTTATTTTTGTCAAATATATGTCATAGTAAAAATTTAAATTCGTTTGGTGAAGGGGAACAAAATTCTCTCTCATTCTCTCTCACTAAGTCGTTCCCTGGAGTTTCAAGGTGGAAGCGGTTGGGGGTGGGGGGGGGCTGTGAAATGACTTTTCTTTCTCTTGGGTTGTTAAACTGCAGCTCCCAAACCACACGCAGCTCTTTTAGGACATACATGTGGCTCTGCAGTTACATTGAAAAGCATTTAAAGCTTATTCAGATGATGGGGAGTTAAAAATTTGTTTATAAAAATATAGCTATCAAATGATTTTTAGATTGTCGTGGGGGACAGGATTGGATCTTCTGTCTCCAAAGTTTGCCAACCTCTGATGCAAAACGTTGTGGGAACATGTCAGGCTATTTTAAAGCCAAATTAGAAGTTCCCTAAAGACAATGGTTCATTGGCTCCAGATGGAAAAAGCTGACAGAACTTCCTTCATGGTTGAGGAACTATAGAGAGAAGGTTAGTGGTTACGAGGGTAGCCATGTTTTGGGACCAGGTAGAGGTGATGGTTGCTCAACACCATGAATGTACTAAAATCTGCTGATTAACAATGTTTTAAATGGTTAATTTAATGTTATAAAAAAGGAATAGTGATCAAAATTACTTACTATTATTACGTGATTGGATCTCAATTGTCCCATTTGGTTGAGGAGACTAAAGGCGAAAGAGGGAAAGATTCCAGTATGCTTGACCTGGATGAAGACCAGACATTGGTAGATTTTAAAAGGGCACTTAGAAAACTCCAAACCAAATTCACTCTCATGGAGTTGATTCTGATTCATAGAGACCCGTTGAAACTGACAAAATAATTTAGTGACAAAGTAGTCAGTTTCATACAGGGTATCTTCCACTCAGGAAAAAACACCAAACTCTTACTAGTGCTTTAAAAAATAACCATTGGCTTATTTTTGCCAAATATATGTCATAGTAAAAATTTAAATTCGTTTGGTGAAGGGGAACAAAATTCTCTCTCATTCTCTCTCACTAAATCATGAGATTTAGTGAGATAAGGTAGAAGTGCCCCTACGGATTACTAAGACTGTAACGCTCTCTGGGATTAGGAAAGCTTGTCTTTCTCTCAAGGAGCCACTGGTGATCTGGGACAGCTGACCTAAGGGCTAGCGGTCCAACATATAACCCCTGTGCCAACAGGGCTCCTCAGATGATTCTCATGCAGTTATACACAGAGCAACTGGCTTAGACAGGCAGGAGCTGTATTCTGGTTCTGGGAACATTGCCACAAAGCAAGCCCTGAGAATGAGAACAGGTGAAAAGGCTTTTGCTACAAGTACAGAGTTATGTTTAAAAGTTGAAAAATAAAAGCAAGCTTAATTGACACTGTCAAGATATATATGTATATATGTATATATATATTCCTAGACAGTGTCAAATATATGTATATATATATCCAATACCTATAAACACTGAGCATATTTTTCTTCCAGTCTGACAAGCTGAAAAGTACAAGGGACCTTCAAAAGAGCCCCCCGAAAAATGGCGTTAGACGATAATAGAATTTGTCTATTATTTTTTTTTGCAGCTCCCTCTTATGACCAGTAAACAACTGCTGTCGAATATGTTCTCACTCCTGGCCATTCCATGTGTGCCAGAGTGGAACTGTGCTCCATGGGCCTTCCATGGCCAAAGTTAGGAATTACAACACCAGGCCTTTTCCCTGAGATGATGTCTTTGAGGATCTTGAACCAGCAACCTTTCAGTTGTTAGTTGAGCATATTGACCATTTACATCATTATGGGACTCTACAAAACCCAAAATAGACACACTATCCATTAGAAAACAAATTGTGCTCAGAATCAGGGTTGTCCTACTCTCTTTTGGGTCCGACAGAACCATCCACCTTCTTTATGCACCTCTGGATGATTTTCGGATCCATTTGTTATCCAGACCCCTGTGCACACATGTGAACCCACCACAGGAGGGGAGCCCTGGGAGCGACAGGCAGGGCCACCTGTCTTCCATCTCCTAAGAGACTGCCTGTGAAATGCAGAAGCGTGCTAGCCTGGCTCGCTTCAGACTCAAGGAGATGGAAACTGATGACTCTGAAAGGTGACGCAGGAAGGAGGGTGATCATAGACTGGTTTGCACTCAGTCTTGTGGATCCAAGGTTGGTGGAAGCATGGCCGGGCACTGACAGCTCTCAGGGTTGGGTGGCCCAAATGGAGTCACAGTGAGGAGGAGGAAGGCAAAGTATCAGAGAGAGAGGCCGTTCCCAAGTCACTCACCCTCCTACAAAAGCCACAGCAGGGAGGTGTCATCAAGCTACCGTTTGATTGACAGGTTTGACTCCACCCTAGCCAGGAGCATCTGATTGACATAAAATCACCCAACTACCACAGAAAGCTAAGAAGAGATAGGAAAGCGCAGAGGATTGAGCATGCAATTCAAAGATATTCTGCGATGGTTCGCTCTGCCTCTTGTTAGTGGGATGATTCGGGCATCTCAGCTTTTCTCATCATGCAAATGGAAATACTGTGTCTCATATGCTTCTCTCAAGGCTCTCACGCCGATCAAATAAAACCATAAACACATTTCATGACAGCTTGTTGGTTAAGAAGAAGCCCCGGTGGCGGTACTCGGCTGATAACTGCAAGGCCTGCCATTCAAACCCATCAGGTTCTCTGCTGGACAAAGATGAGGCTGTCTGCTCCCACAAAATATTTACTGTCTCAGAAAACTTCTATATGGTCCTTGCGAGTCAGAATTGACTCGATGGCAGTGGCTTTGGTTTAGTTTATTGGTGCAAAGCTACTGTAAGAGTACACAATCCGTGAAATGACATGGAGTAATCATTGGAAGGCCGACATAGTAGCTGCAACAATGGGCTTCAACATTGAGAGGAACCATTGAGAGGCTGGTGCGTGACTGAGCAGTGTTTCCTTCTCGTGCACAGACGGTTGCTATCTATCCGTCAGAACGGACTCATTGGCACCGAACCACCACAGCAGCGGCCACGAGAAAGAGACATGGGCTTGCAATCAGAACAGCTGCATCTGGTCTTCACTCAGACACTTCCTTATTCTGCTTCTCTGGGCGTATCAATTAACTTGTTTGAGCCTCAGTTTCTTCATGGTAGAATGAGGTTAATCCTTCCTGCTTTACCTAAATTAAGTGAAATTGCTTATTCCATACCACAGTTAGTCGGGTCTTAACTGCCCTAAGACAAGGGATACAGCTGTGAACAAGACAAATTAGTTCCCTGCCATGTGGAATAAAAATGTATGTAAAAGTACATTTTATGGGCTGAGCCCCGGTGGCGTAAGTGGTTGAGTGTGGGACTGTGGCCCGCGGGCTTGGCGGTTCAAATCCAGTGGTGGCTCTCAGGAGCAGCGCTTGGTAGCTCCCACGACCACCAGAGGCAGTGATGCCCCCCTTATAATCTGTTCTCCCTTTCTACCCCTCTTTCCTCCACCTTCCTGGCATCGCCACTCTTCCCACTGGTCCTTAAGGGATCATCTGTGCTGGATTCCCCGTGTTTCTGCTTCCTCTCTGTACCAGTGCACATCCTCTGGTCCGCGGGTCTCTCTTAAGTCACAGAAGACAGTATTATATTGTTATGAGGGGCTGTCAAGTCAGTTCTGACCCGCAGTGACCCTATGCACAAGAGAACAAAACGCTGTCTGATCCTGAATCATCCTTACAATTGCTCTTACGTTGGAGGCCATTGCTGCAGCCACCCTGTGAATCCAGCTCATTAAGGACCATGCGGTCTTTTGGTGCCCCACCCTTTTTATCAAGGATGATGTTCTTCTCCAAAGTCGGGTCTCTTCTGACAAAGCCTGTACAAAGCACACAAGGCCAAATCTTGCCATCCTTGCCTTCTGGCTGTACTTCTTCCCAGAAAGAATTGCTTGTTCTTTTTGGCCATCAGAGCATAGGGGGGCGGGGATATCTATATCTATAGCCATATCTATATGCATATCTATATATCAGGGATATATATATAATGTAATTTTGACTGCAGTATCACTCAGATATCTTTCAAATGACAACTCCTTTGCATTGGGTGAATGAAGATCCTCCTATGTGGGTAGCTAATCTGCTACTCATCTGTGCCTGAGCGAAGATTCCAGCGAAGAGTCACCCTTCACCTCAGTGGCAGAGGGGAGCTGCTCCACAGGATGTCGTTTGATGGGAGCAGGTGGCCAGCCCTTTTTTCCTTAAGGAGTCGCTGGTGAATTCAAATGACTGGCTTCTTGGTTAGGAGTCAAGGACTTAACAAGTATGCCACTGGGGTTCCCCATTCTCCCGCTAGCACCGTGTTAGGCTGTCAAAAGCAGAGGTGATGGTCTGGTAGGGGGCCATTCTTCTTTGACTCCAGACCTATAGGCTGGATGAATGGATTTTGATAAGAGTGGTACGAGTCTCCAATAAAATGATCAAAAAAATTCTCCTGGAACTTTAACCTCAATAAATGTTATTTAAGATAAAGAAAATGAGAGGGCAGTAGATTGGGAGAGAAAATTTCTCTCTCTATATATATATCCTTCTTCCTTTCCTCTTGAGTTTTATTTCCAAGTCACCTTTTCATAGATTCTCTAAAACGTGATGCTAGATTAGAAGTCCTAACAGCCTTGGTTTGTTTCTTGCTGTGAAGATTCTCCCATCATGGGTGCTCATTTCATGTTAGACTCTGGGCCCTGTCTCACTTCTCTGTCCCCAGCACCTGGGACCCTGTGTACCATATGTTCTTGTTCATATTAGGTGCTTTTGAGTTGATTTAGACTCATAAAGATGCCATGTAATCCTTATGGTTTTCTGGGACATAAGATTCCTAACAGGAACTGATTTTCAGGACTTTATCCTACACAACCGTGGAGGGGGTGGTGGGGTGGGGTTGGGGAGGCATTCCAGTGGCCAACTTCTCTGTTAACAGCTGTGCTGGCAGGGCTCCTTGTCACCTATGCTAGTCACTTGATAAATATTGATTAGGTGAATGACTACTCTGTCTACATTGACGGTGCAGTCCTAGGAGAATCATATTTTCTCTTTACCTAAAGGAGGTGATTTGTCTTTCTGAGGCTTCAGAGCCTTGTTGAGGTAACGAGTTCATTAGGTCTTGGAAAGGTCAGAATCAGTAAACAAATACATTTCTAAAGCTTTAATGAACATGTGGAGAAGATTGAAGGGTTTGTATGGAAGAGGGGATACTGAAATCTGGTTGAGAAATATGGCTAGTTTACCAGACAAAGATGAAGAAGGGCATAATGGGTAGAGAGAACAAGGTAAGAGTAGACATGGCCATTAGGTGTGAGGTAAGAAGGAAATACAGGGTCATGAGTAGCAAACAAGGGCAATAATGCTGACCCAGGTCTCCTTGTGAAGGTCCTGCAAGTGAAACAACAGAAGAACTGCTGGCCGTCTACTAGAGTCATGGGCTGGTGCCTGCAGTGCTACTCTGAGAGGTGGTGATGGAGGCACTGTAGCACTCTAGCTAATAAGGACAAATAACCTGGCCACATATAAGGAACTTTATTAGCAGCTCATTTGCTTTCACACACAGGGGAAAAGTAGGGCTATTAGAGAGACACTATTAGTCAAAAATGTGGTAAATTTTGTTCCATTTCAGGGATATAAAGAATAGTAAAATGGAAAGATAATTATAAAGGAGGTTGAATGAAGACAGAAGCACTGTTCTTAAGGACTTACAATTTAGCTAGTGGGTAGACATATACGGACCTCATTCTCAAATGCCTAATGAAATACATGCAATAATTGGAGAAGATCTTATATCTGTGTTGTCCTCACTGTAGGAAAGCATGTAGCTCTTTCTATACCTACCACACAACATGGGCTAGCTTTAATTGTGGAAGTGATTGTGGAGCTTGGCCCAACCAAGCAAGCAAGTGAACACATTTAGCAAAATTCATGAAGTGTATGCTCCGCTATGTAAATTCTTACTGAGAGCTGGAAGAGTTTTGTCTTCAATGGGAAAAGGTCTCTAGCTTAGATTCTTAGATCCTGGGTACTTGGCTTCATTCAGCTCAGTTCTGTGATGTTACTCACCTCATTTAGTTGTTCTAGGGTTTTGCTCTTTTTATCTTTGAACATAATGGGGTAGCTAGGTGGGTGTCAACCTGACTGGGCCAGGATTGTCCGTGGTTTGTCAGTTGGGGCCTAGGCACTCCCCACGATGTGACCCAACGGTGTCTGCTGGGAGTAGTCAAGCAGTTACTAGAAGATTCAGGTGGCTTGTTGAAGAGGTCGTTAGGGGTCTTTGAGTCAGTTCCAACCCAACGCAGCCCTGTGCACAACTGTTCCTTGTTGCAGCCACGGTATCCACGGTATCCCAGCTGAGAGCTTTCTTTGTTTTTGCTGCCCCTCCCCTTTAGCAAGTATAATATCCTTCTCCAGCGATTGCTCTCTCCTAAGAAGATGTCCCAAGTATGTAAATCAAGACCTTGCTGTCCTTGCCTCTCAGGAACACGCTGGATGTACTTCCCCACACAAATCAGTGTCCCCTTTTAGCAGTTCACGGCACTTTCAAAGTTCTTCACTAGTGCCACAGTTTAGGTGCGGCGATTCTTCTCTGGTCTTCCTCATCGAATGTCCAACTTTCCCTTGTATATGAAGCCAGAACAATACCATGGCTTGGAGCAGGTGCATCTTAGGTCTTACAGAAACATGCTAGCTTTTCAATACTCTAAAGAGGTTTGGGGCAGAAGATTTAGCTAATACAATCTTTTGATCTCTAGATTGCTGCTTCCCACGAGCGTTGACTGTGGGTCCAAACAAGACAAAATCCTCGACTACCTCAACCTTTTATCCATTTACCATGAGGCTACCTATTGGCCCAACTGTGAGAGTTTTGGCCTTCTTTACATCGAGTTTGAATCCATACTGAAGGCTGCAATTCTTGATTTTCATCAATAAGTGCTTCAGGTCCTCCTTGCTTTCAGCAGGCAATGCTGTATCATCTACATATCGCATGTTCTTAATAAGCCTTCCTCCAATTCCTCTTCCTATAACTCAGCTTCTTTGATGATTTGCTCAGTTTACAGACTGATTCAGTATGGCGAGAAAATATAACTCTGATGAATATCTTTCATGATTCTGAACTGCACAGTTTCCCTTGTTCTGTTCACACAATTGCTTCTTGACTCATGTACAAATTCTGCGTTGACACAGTGAAATGTTTGTCATTATTCTACACAGTAGAAGGCCTTTGTATAGCAACGCCTTAACTCAGTTAACAACCCTGACACAATTGAAAGAGCATATCCAAGGAGCTGCGGCCTGCTTCCTATGTAAGAGGATGTTATGGGAAAGCTTTCTGGCCTCTTGCTGGATTTAGATCTTGTATCTGGCTTATGACCTCCAGTTCTTTGGACATGAGTCAATGACTTTGCTGATCCTGGGAGCCATCAGTGACCTGCCACCTGATCTACCAACCTCAGAGACATACATCTTTCCAGACATGAGACAGACTGATATTGGTCTGAGGAGGAAAACAATTCAATCCAAAACAGGAACAAACACGATTAGGCTGGGCTGCCTTTTTCAGCTTGAGGTTCCCACACATGTCCTCAGGAACGATATGTAAAGCAGATAGCAAACCTTTGACCTCTCTTGTTTGCTTCTTATTAGGGTCCTTCTCCTCTGTGTTCCACTAAAAATGCCCACCAAGTGGTGTGACAGAGTCAAGTTCGCCCCATATATGTATGACAAAGACAGATTAATGGTGTAGATATGTGATTTTGCATTAAGCATTTTCTTCTCTGTAGTGAACTGTTGCTTTAGCAGGACTTGCGTTTAGAGACAGGTAATGGACTGCACACATTCCTTGAGAGGGAAGAGCATAGAATAACAGAAGAAGTGTGTGCTGAATCAAAGGAGCCGCAGAAGTATAATGGTTAGGCTTTGGTTGGCTAGCCAAAAGGTTGACAGTTTGAATCCACCAGCTAGTCCATGGAAGAAAAGTGTGGTACTTTGTTTCCATAAAGAGTTGCAGCAGGGGGCTGAGCCCCAATGGCGTAGTGGTTGTGCGCGGGACTGCGGCCCATTGGGACGGAGGTTCAATTCCAGCAGTGGGGCTGGCCCTCCTACTCCCACCGCCGGAGAGCAGTGATGCCCCCCCCTCCCCTAAAAAAAAAAAAAGAGTTGCAGCAGTGGAAACCTATGGACAGTTCTACTCCATTCTAAGGGGACAGTGGGGATTGTACCTGACTCAATGTCAGTGGCTTTGGTAAAAGCTGAACAACTCTTCTGGGTCCGGTGTTGTACTAGGAATGCAACTATGTTTTTTTTCTGTGAATAACTGCTAACTGATGTTGTTAGTTGCTTCAGATTCAATTCTTACTCATGGCTACTCCCTGGGTTGAGTGGAGTAAAGAACTGTTCTCTGGGGTCTCAAGGACGTGACCTTTGGAAGCTGCATATCTTCTGAATAAAAATGGTGAAAGGATGCAACTGTGATGCACACCTTTCCTGACTTTAAGCCACACAGTGTCCTGTTCTGTTTGAGAGCCTGCCTCTTGGTCTAGCTACAGGTGCACGTCTAGGTACAGGTACAGGAGCATAGTTACATATTCTGGAATTTCCCTTCTTTTCAAAGTTATCTATAATTTGTTATGTACCTTAGAGTCAAATGCCTTTGTGTGCTAGGCAAAACACAAGCAAGCATCTTTCAGTTCCTTATTAATGCCCTAGTGTTAATCATTTTTGAATGATCATCATCAAAATTTCACATTTTCTCTTTTAATTTTGCTCACTAGGAGTTCTGATGGAACCCTGGAGGTGTAGTCGTTAGGTGTTGGACTGCTAATGGCAAGGTCAACAGTTGGAAGCCCACAAGCTACCCCTTGAGAAAAAGACGAGGCTCTCTACTCCCGTAGACTTGCAGCTTCACAAACCCACAGTGGCAATTCCTCCCTTTCCTATAGGGTTTGCTATGACTTGGAATCGACTTGATGGCAGTGAGTTCAGTTGTTTTTTTTTGTTTTGAGATGCTCTGGTCGTGTAGTAAGCTATGCACTGACCTGCTAACCCCAGCCACTCAGAGGAAGAAAGACAAGGTTTTCTACTCCCATAAGGAGTTAGAATTCTCCCACACCCAAATGGGCAGTTATGCCTTGTCCTATAGGGTCTCTATGAGTCTGAATCGACTCAATGGCAGTGAGTTTGGGTTTTTGGAGTCTGTCATGTTGCCAAAGACTTGTGTGTTGCAGCCTCCTCTGCAGTGAAACCTGAATCATTCCGTCTCTGCATTTTAGCAAGGGTCTTTTAGAAAAAGTAGTTTCATGAATTACTTTCAATGTTTACGTGACACATTTCTTTCACATGCGGGTCATTTTCCATTCTCCAGGTTGAGAAGAGTGTTCGAGAAGTCTGTCTTTCTAGATTTTCATGCAACGAAGGACATTTTGGGCCCCACATTTTTTTCTGGTTGTGTTTAGGGGTCAACAGAGTCCCTTTCCTTCTCAGTGGTCTCAGATGTTTGTATGGGGCAATTCTCAAGCTGGAAATGGGGTCTCTTTTTCTAAGGCTAAGGCAAGAAGCAGCTGGGAAAGAACATTCTTGGCTGGGTGCAGATCCCACTGTAAGGCTGAGCAGATTGCCCCGTGGAGGGCGGTCTGCTCTCGTCTCCTCTGGAGGGGTGGTGAGAGAAAGGAAAATCAAACAATCAGTCTGCTCCCTTGCCTCAGGCTCCATCATTTGCCTTTTACTTTCTGCATTTTCATATTTGAGTCTGAAGAGCAGAGGACCCAAACAATGAGCAACAGATGTCCTTGTGCGAGCTGCACGGTACATGAATTCAGTTAGCATGCAAATTGTCCTCCTAGGGCGATTCCAGGGGACTGCTGAGAAAACAGCAGGCCTGCTTTGCAAAATAGATAGAGGCATGATTAAAATGTCTGGATCCAATCATATGTCTAATTACAATCCCTTTTTTATCTCAACTACAATGACTGGTAGCTATTATGACACAATATTACAAATGTGTATGACGCATGGTGGCAGTTGGAAGGCTGATAGGTGGTCTGTGTTTGATCAAAGTGATCAAAGCTCCTGGGCATTGAGAGCCCCCTCTCATTCTCCCTCGTCTGATCCACTTAGATGAACAAAATATGATTTATAGAAGACAGTTTATGTGATTTTCATTCCCCAAGAGCAGTGGCATAATTTTTGCTCCACAGTTTCCTTGGGAAACCATGGGAGTTGGATCACACTTCCACACACACAACAACCGACTTTCCTCTGTGATTGTCTAAGGGGCAGCTCTCACATTTCAGCTCTAATGTACTTTCATGTGGCCAAACATTTCCAGTTTTGCTATTGGTGTAATCAGAAAAAGCATTTAACAATGCCGAGGGGAGAAACTCTTGATTAGTTCATCCTATTCATAAATCCAGATTATATTGTTGGGATTTCACATGAAAACTGAATGCTTTTCTCCTCACATAATATGTTTACCACCAAGTCTAACTGTTGGGGAGACCTAAAGGGTGAATTCCATGGTGCGAAGTTATTCATTAGCATCATCTAAAGTACCTGCTGTTGTGCTTGTTATAAAAAATAATTTATATTGTATTTTTGTTTGCTGTTAGCTCGACTAGGGAAGGAAGAGACATAGAGAATATAAACACTATGGGGCTGAGCCCCGGTGACGTAGTGGTTGAGTGCGGGACTGCAGCCCATTGGCTTAGCGGTTCAAATCCAGCAGCAGCTCTCCGGGAGCAAGGCTGGGTAGCTCCCATGACCACTAGAGGGCAGTGATGCCGCCCCCCCCCCAAAGAATATAAACACTATGTGGTTTATATTCAGCACTAAGCAAAGGTGTCATTTTGAAGACTAAGGTGTGTCTGACTCAAATCATGAAACTTTCAGTCCCCTCATATATATGCGAAAGCTGGACAACAAACATGGAAGACCTAAGAAGAATTGATGTCTTTGAGTCTCGATGTTGGAGAAGAATACTAAATATACCTAGCAACAACCACAGCACGAGTGGGAGAACTCAGCATGTAACCCACTCAATGAAGCTATCCAGGCTTTGATGCTACAAATAATGAAACAAAAAGGATGATTGGAAGCAAAAAATACACTTCCCACCTCCCTGGTGAAATTCTCAGCCAGGATGTATTTCATATCTTGTCAGGACTTTGCATATTTTGTTAGAATTTTGTATAAAACTTGCACCACAGTTTCACATCCGTTCCATTGGTTCTTTAGCTTAGACATGCCCTGCCTTTGCTCTTTCCCCTTCGATGCAAGTGGTTGTTGCTTGAAGAAAATTTTCGTGAGCTGTCAGCAAGCCGGTTCTGACGCGTTGCAGCAACATGCCCGATGGAATGGTGCACGGTCCCGTGCCACTCTCACAAACATCCCCATGCTGAGTTCACTGTTGCAACCCCTGTTTCCCTCCATCTCATGGACAGTCTTCCTCTGTTTTGCTGCATGCACAGTATCCTTCTCCATAGACTGGGCTTTCTTAACAATATGTCTGAAGTAAAAAGGATGAAGTCTTGTCATCCTGGAGCACTCTGGTCCTATTTCTGCCTTGACAGATCAATTTTCTCTCTTAACAGTTCATGGTGTTTTCAATATTGGTCTCCAGAATCACATTTCAGATAGATTATTCTTCTGCTTTCCTTATTCAATGTCCAACATTTACCTTTATATGATCAAATGGAAAATGCCGTGGCTTGTCTCAGGAACACAGTCTTCTAGGTAGCATCCTTGATCCTCAATACTCTAAAGAGATCTTGTGGAGCAGACTTACCTAGTGCAATGCTTTTTCTGATGTCTTGAGTGCTGCTTCCATAGGCATTGAAGCTGGACTCAAGTAAGACAAAATCCTTGACAACTTATTCTTCATTTACCATGCTGTTACCTATTGGTCCAGTTGTGAGGATCTCAGTCTTCTTTATATTGCCACGTAATCCATACTAAGGCTGTAATTGTGAGTGCCATCAGTGCCATCAGTGAGTGCCTCAAATTCTCACTTTCAGCAAAAAAGGTTGTATCACCTGCATATTGCAAATTGTTAATAAGCTTTCCAGCAATTCTGACGCCCTGCTATTCTTCATGTAACCCAGCTTCTCAGATGATTTGCTGACAATACAGATTGAATAAATATGGTGAGTGGATACAGTGCTGAGGGACACCTTTCCTGATTTAAAACCATGCAGTGTTTCCTTGTTCTATTCACCCAAGCTCCGAATGAACACAACAAAGTGTTCTGGAATTCCCCTTCTTCTCAAGGTTATCCATAGCTTGCTATGGCTCACCAAGTCAAATGCCTTGGCACCGTCAATAAAATACAAGTAAATATCTTTCTGACAATCTCTGCCCTGAGCCAAAATCCATCTGACATCAGCAATGATATCACTTTTTCCACTTCCTCGTCTCAATCCAGCCTGGACCTCTGGCAGTTCCCTGTCAATGTACTACTACAACCATTTTTAGACGATCTTCAGAAAAATTTTGCTTGCGTACAATATCAAGGATATAACTCATAATAAAAGCACATATCTACCATGCTCTTGCTGCAAGCTCAGCAATGCACTTATTTCTATGGGGCATCAGTGAACTCCTATGGCTTGAATGCTACTCTCAAATATCATTTAATATAGTATAAGTTTAGAATCCTTGGATGATGTAAGTGATTAATGTGCTTGGGTACTAAAAAAAGATGGGATGCTTGAGTAAACTGGAGAAGGCTGGAAGAGAAGTCTCCCCCAGCAGTGAAAACCCAATGGGTACAATTTCACTCAGCCACAAATGAGATCATCATGAGTCAGAATTAATTTGATGGTTACCATTTTCATTTTGTTTTGGGTGGTTTAGCACAATTTTTTTTAAGGAAGAAAATACAAGTTCTATCTATCGGGGGTAAATAGAAAGAGAATTCTGATGTGGAGTGGGAAGAAGGGAAAAGTGTGGGTCAGAAGGTGGGCAGAGTGATAGAAATGATACAAACCTCCACTGACACTACAGGTTCTCAGAGAAGACAGGGCAGGACCATTCCAGGGGAGCACGTGTTGTTTACTGCTGTAAAACTTGGGCCCTAAACCCTCTGGTGAAATTCTACCAAAGAGAAGCTGAGATGGACTCAGAGGAGTCACAAACATGGCTTTTGGGTCTTCAGTCTAAGGCTCATCCTAAAAAGCAGGTTGAGTGTCCTACTTAGCCCCCATGCTAACTTTGCTCTTTAGATGCAACCACTCTGATACCTACAGCTAACTTTTAAAGCCCTCATACCACGTGCCAAGGAGCTCTGGCGCTACAGTGGGTTAAACAACTGCAAAATGTGTGTTTCACACCCACCAGCTCCTCCAAAAGAGAGAGATGAGGCTGTCTGCATCTGGAAAGATTTACAGTCTCTGAAAGGCTAAGGAGCAAGTCTGCTCTGTCCTGTCATGCTTGTAGGGTCACCATGCAGCAGAATTCACTAGGCTGCAAAGAGAATGAGGTACTGCAACCTTATACTATGTGCTTCACAGGTTCTATTTCTCATTGAGAGAAAAAACAAACAAAAACAAACCTATTACCACCAAGCTGATGTGGATGTGGAGTGACACTACAAGACAGAGAAGAATTGCCCCCGAGGGCCTCCAGCGTCAATCCTTATTCGTGAGTTTGAACCACCAACACTTCTTGAGCAGCTGAGTGTTTTAATAGCTGCATCATCAGAGGCCACTTTGCTTTCCCGTAAATTCTCCCACGACCCCTTTGGGATGTGGTTGCTGTTCTGTGTGATCGAGTTGGTTGTCACTCATAGTCAGCCAAGGAACAACAGAACGAAACGCTATGCAGTCCGACATCCTTCTTCACAGTTCTTCTGACGTTTGAGTTCCCTGTGGCAGCCACCATGCCAATTGAGGGCCTTTTTTTTTTGCTGCTCTTCTGCTTTAACAAGTGTGATGTCCTTCTCCAGGGATTGGTCACTCCTGACAAAATGTACAAAGTAAGTGGAGACAGTCTTGCCAACTTTGCCTCTAAGGAGAATTCTGGCTGTACCTCTTCCAAGACCTATCTGTTGATTCTTTTGACAGTCCATGGTACTTTGAATATTCTTTGCCAGTATTATTATTTAAACGCATCAAGTCTTTTCTGTTCTTCCTTATTCAGTGTCCAACTTGCACATGCATAAGAGTTGTTTGGAAAGATCATGGCTTGGGTCTTGTGCTGTAGATCTACCCCTTTGGGCTAAGTGCCAGATTTTTTTAATATGTCAGATGAATTCAATGTGGCAGAGAAAAGTGCAGTAACTCACATATCTTAGGATTGGCATTTGAACCTAAGTAATTAACATGCAGACCTAAGAATTTAACCATTATGCAGAACTAGTTATATTCTGATGGCCAGAAGATAAATCGAAGGAAAGGTTTAAAAATTCAATAAGGGAAAAAGGTATGCCTACCCGCAATACAGCCATATTCATTGTGTTAAGCTGAGCTCTCTAGAGAAGCAAGACCACAGACTGGCAGAGTCAGATGAACACAAGTTTAGCAAGTCAGGCTTGCCGTTTTTTTCTGATTCTAGGAGTTGCTTGAGTTGCTGTATCAGGAAGCGGGAGGACACAATCAGGCAGTAAGTCAGATGTGTGATTGCAGAGTCAAATGACTCCAAGGTTGACAGGCAACGTGGGAGATCTATGAGCCATGTGCAGGACCTGCACAAGCAAGAAGTGGGCTAGCCTGCTCACAGTGTCAACTTCTGTAAGAATAAGACACACCCCCAGTAAAATTTCCTTCTAATGGAATCAGAGCTATGACTTGACTAAGGAGGTAGCACTACCCTCTTCTTCCTACTACTGCTTGACTAATCACAGCAGGCAAGTGGATTCCATCATGGAGATGATAACATGTTAGATTTTCTTTTGTTCTTTTTTTTGGGGGGGGCATCACTGCCCTTTGGTGGTCGTGGGAGCTACCTAGCCTTGCTCCTGGAGAGCTGCTGCTGGATTTGAACCACCAAGCCAGTGGGCCACAGTCCCGCACTCAACCACTATGCCACTGGGCTCAGCCCATGTTAGGTTTTCTTATGGGGGTGGCTCCAGCTACCAAGCCAAGAATCTTGTGCTAGCCAAGTCGACAAAATGTAGCCATCATACTTATTATAGTCTTGCAACAGAAGTGCCATTTCTTCATAATTCATTTTATTCTAATATCTGCTTGTGGCAACCCCTTTCCTCCCCACTTGAGAGAAGGATGAAGGTATGAAATCATGAGGTGCCCAAACACGAGATGTTTGCAATAATGACATGGCACTTGAGTAGCAGGACTTCACTGAGTCTGGAAGTGTGAAGAGGGACTTGATAGTAACTGAGGAGAAAGAAGAGAGTATAATGACTCCGCAGAAAGAGAGGATGAAGGGGAGGGTGACAGCAGTAAAGAGGAGGGACAAGTGTGTGGGCCCTTAGGGAACCATAGTGAGATAAGCCCAACAGAGATGATGGCTAGTGAACAGGGGGACTGTGGAGGATCTTAAAATAGGTTCTCTGAATCCTCGGGTGACTGGTAATATTTTAGAAGCGGCTGGGTTCTGTGTAGTATAGCATGGGCCCTCCTGTAATTTCATGGTAGGAAATCCTGGGAAACCCAGGTGGGAAGAAGGGATCCCTGAGATTATGACTTGTTCCTAGTCTTGTACTAGTTTCACAAGGAGTCAGCAGGATTGCTGCTGGGTAGAGGTATAAAAACTCACTCACAACCATTGAGTTGAGGTCAACTCAGAAAGACTCTATAGGATAAAATTGCCCCTGTGAGTTTCTAATTTTTATGGAAGTAGAAAGCCCCGTCTTTCTCCCAGGAAGCAGCTGGTGGCTTTGAACTGCTTGCCTTGTGGTTATCAGCCCAATTTAACATCATTATGCCACCAGGGTTCTAGGTGGTGGAAGTATGGGAGCTTGAAAAAAAAAAAAAGAAAGAAAAGAGTCAAATTAGCTGCCTGGATATATTAAAGGTTATCCAAAATCCAAATCAACTTAACTGCTATCAAGTTGAGGCCAACTCATATCAGTTACTTAAATATATATATATATATATATGACATATATAAAACACAAACTTTGCTCTTTTCATATGTTTTACCTGGACAGTCCAGTGAGACATTGATTCCATTCACAATGTCGTACAATTGCCACCAGTATACATTGCCAAAATTTTTATCACCATTAACAGATATCTATTGCTTCCAAAACAATGGAAAACACTAATAAACTTCTGTCTCTCTGTATTTATAGATATTTTATATTCCTCTTGCTGTTCGATGCCATCAAGTCAGCTGGGACCCTGAGGAACGCTCTGTACATCGGAAGGAAACTGCACAGTCCCGTGCCATCCTCACAGTCGTTCTCATACCCGAGCCTATTCATGCAGCCACTGTGTTGACCCATCTCACTGAGAACCTTCCTCCTTTACTCCCCTGCTCCACGTTACCAAATATGGTGTCCTTCACCAGGGACTGGCCTCCCCTGACAATCTGCCTGAAGTACGTGAGGAACTCTTGCCCTCTTTTCCTCTACGGAGCACCTGGCTCTACGTCTTCCAGCACAGACATGTTGGACGTTTTAGCACTCTGTGGCACTTTCACCATTCCTCTCTAGCACCACAGTTCAAACGCACCTCTGTTTCTCTGGTCTTTCTTATTCAACTCCTGCTTTCACATACATGTGATGCAATAAGGAATGCCGTGGCTTGGGTCGGGCACACTTCTGTCCTCAAAGAAACACCCTTGCTCTCCAATCCTTTAAGAAGGTCCTGGACAGCAGATCTCCCTAAGGTAACTTTTTTTTTTTTTTCATCTCTTGACAGTTGCTTCCATGAGCGTTAATTATGGGTCCAAGTAAGACAACATCCCTGCCAGCCTCAATTGTTTTCTTCTTTTACCATGATGCTGCCTCCTGGTGCATTTGTGAGGACTTTGGTCTTCCTTGCAATGAGTCATAATCCACACTGAAGGCTACAATCCTTGCTCCTTATCAGCAAGTTCTTCAAGTCCTCACATTCAGCAAGCAAGGTGGTGTCATCTCCTTACTGTGACTTGTTCATAAGCCTCCCTTGAGTCTTGATGCCACATTTTTCTTCATATAATCCAATTTCTCTGATGATCTGCTCATAAAATATTTGTTTGTTTGCTACTACTTATTTTATTCATGTTGTTTTCAGTGTTCATCCTGTTGTAGCATGTATTATGACTTCATTCTCTCTTTTTTTGGGGGGCGGGGGCATCACTACCCTCAGGTGCTGGGAGTAGGAGGCCCAGTCTTTGTTCCGTGGATCTGGAATTGACTTCATTCTCTTTATGGAGAGATCAACTACTTTTATTCTCTAAGAAACCCCTTCCCATATCATCACTACTCCTCTTTGCATAACAAAGGCCTGGGAGTACTCAGAAAATGCCTCTGCCTCAGAAAGTTTTCTAGGGACTGGATGGAGATTCCACAGGACAAACAGTCTATGACAAACACTGTAATTCAATGGCACTTGATACTTGGGAAAGGTTTGCTCTAGGCAGCGCAAAACATTAAGCACCTGGCTACTCATTAGAAGGTTGATAGTTTGAACCCAATCAGAGGAGCATTAGAGGAAAGGTCTGACAATCTACTTCCTAAGGATGACATTCATCAAAAATCCACAGTTCTATTCTGACCTGAGTTGCAACCAATGGCAACAACTTTTACTCTTGGTGGTATTTGCTTCTGATACTTGGTAAAAGTGTGCTGCCTTTGCGTGTGATCCAATGTGAGGTTATTAGCCCAGTCACAGACTCAGCTCTGCATTATTTGCCAGGGATGGGCATGGATCTTCCCTGGTTTGCTTTCACACCCACTCTCCCTAATGTCAAGGAAGTCTAATTGTGATTTTGGATGACTGTTTCAATTGTGTGACTCCTGACATTTCAGGAATCCATTAGCGGCACAATCTGAGTCAAGATTCCAGCCAAAAAGCATTCTTCTTACCATGGGGCTCATCCAGAACCTTCTCCTGAGAAGCTTAAGTGTCTTCTTAGTTGGAATCACTTTGTTACCAAACATTTACTTTTGTTCTTATTACTAAACTAACACACGATGTCGTTTTTCCTAAATGGACTACTCGTGAGGAAAGATTATACCCATCAAGTGCTTAAACATTTTATACTTGTAGTTAGTTTTTGGATACAGGATTGTTTAAAAACACTCCTAGCCAGAGGCTAGGAAAGCCATTTCCACTTCTGTCCATTTTAACCATTCCATCTTTGAGTCCTGGGTCTTCTGTTTACCAGGTAAAAGTGGGTCTCTCCTGTACCTAAGTCCCAACTCCTCTCTCTGCCTGCAGAGGTGAACACAGGGGTGTTGTGAGGCTAAAACCCAAAGTGGCCCACTCGGTGAGTTGAGGGACAGAATGCAAACCTAGGGGAGAGGATCTTGGTGCTCTAAGAGGGGCACAGGAACTTATGACTTACTTTTATGGGCCATGTTACAAAGATTATTTTTAAGTCCATTAGAAAGGAAACGAAACCACCATGTGTGTATCATACTACTTGAATTAAAGCCTCTCACGATAAAACAGTGTTTCTCCAAGGGCCATACTGCCCCATTGGGTGCATTGAAACAATAGTGGGGGAGGGTAGGGTTTACAAAACACATATTTATGCTTTATCCTAGACTATGAGCTAGAGTATAAAAGTTTTTATGTTGTTGGAGGCTGCAGGGGTGGGAGAGATGCCGAGGAACTTGTTGAATTCTGAAAAGAAGACCTTATGCCAAATCAGTTTGGAAACCTATGGTATAAAGCAACTAACTCTAGTTAGGAGCATCTCTTCGCAGAAATGTGCAAACAGACTCATGTCTTAGTTTCTTAGAGCTGTCATACTATAAATACCGTAGCTCACATAGGAGGTTTACAGAATAGAGGCCAGAATCCAAATGCAGTTCTCAGTCATGTTGAAGCCTTCCTTGTCTGGATCCCTGGATGCTCCTTGGTGATTTTTATGTGGCACCCGCCTCCCACTCTTATCTAAATAATATGCTATTTTTATATCATTCAGAAGTGATTAGATTGAGAACCCACTCTAGTTGGAGATGACCTAACTAATGGAAAAAAGAAATCCTGGTTTCCAAAGAGGATTGCATCTCTACTTTTTGTGTTAGGGTTTCAACACCGTTTTTTGGGTGGCAGCACACAATCCTTACCAGCTGCTTATTCTGCCTAAAATATATCTAATGAGTAGATAATAGATAAACAAAAAGAAAAATTTCTTGTCTGTGCTGTTGACTATAGAACATAGTTTTGCACAGATTGATCCATCTTGATTTCGCCATTTGCACTGTATTTTCTATCATTCAGCATGCATATCCTGCAATAACAAGAGAGTCTGTCAAAGTCCAAAAGATTTATGAAAGGGCTGGGCTATGTTGCACACACATTTTGCCATGAGGTCTTTGTCATTGCCAAGTCATACACCAGAGAAACTTACCCTACAGCTCATCTTTAAATTAAAGTGCTAAGACATGACTTTCCAAGTTATTTCATTTTAATAGTGCCTCATTTGCTGCGGAAAAGACATCCGAGTGACTATTTCATCTTTCAAAAGTTAAGTATTCTTTGTAGACAGGAACTGTCTGTTAAAGTCATACTTGACATCCATTGAATCAAAACTGCTTTACAACGAAAGGCTGACATCTGTTTACTATATAAAAAAGGGTGCTGTGTATTTTTACTAGAAGAATTTTCCTTTAATAAGGCAGCCACAAAGTCATCTACACACACCAAACTGATTTACAGAGAAAACCTGTCGAATACCAACTCAGGATCATGGATGCTTAGCAATTCCTCTTATTTCTACTACTGCCCTGTTTTCATATGGAAAATGATTAGGAAATATGCCTGTCCCTTTTTGAGGGGAAGGGTATAATAGCAATAATATGACTAGGGTTAATTATTAATTGGGTGAGCACCAATCTTCTTGGTCTTTTCAACTTTGATTTCATTATAGTGGCAATTGATCTTGCTTTCACTAAGCTCCCTTCACGTTTTTCAGGCAACTCAAGCAGTAGCCAACAAAGTCTTTATATTTGGCCAATTCCATCTGAGATCTGTCCAAACCAATGCAATTAGGAGGAGATCAGACAGAAGGCAGTCAACTTTGCAGAGAGTTTAAATCTGTGTGTAATCTCATACAGGTGCGGCTTCCTGTGCTCTGGAAAATCCCTCATCACAAAGCAGGACAACTGAGCCACACCTGGGTTGAAGCAGAACATCTGGACCTACTCTTTCTTACTTGCTCATATTCTTCAAATCTCCCCAAAACAAATGGTGCTTTAGTGCAGGCCTGACACCAGAGATTTGTAAGTCCTACGTGCGCTGCCAACCCCTGTTGGATACAAACACAGCTATTCTTCTTGAACCAAATACATTACAGATATAATACCCCAGGCATAAATTTCAATTAGTCAAGTTTCAAGTAATTTATGGAGGTTATTTTTTACCACTAGTGATAAATTTCACATGGGCATTAACAATTAAACAGGAAATTTAGAAAGAGTTGAAGTGTAATGTCTATTGAATACCCTAGCATTGCTCATTGACTTTTTGTTTGTTTTTTTTTGAGTCAAGCAATCAGTGGCTGGGAAAATCCTGAAAATTAAATATAGGTGTAGACATTATTTCTAGATGCCACTTAGAAAAAGGTCCAGTTTCATTAGGAAAAAGTATATCTTTGCCCCAATCCTTGATATATAATTTGGACTTCATGGATCAATTTGCTGCTTAGATTCTGGGAGCGCCTTGGAATTAATGAATTTGCAAATATTCTTTTGTAGATATTGTAGGTGTTCTTTTGGGTCTTGCATGATGCCAGAATAACTCAACCAACAAATAATGAGCCAATGCCCAATGTAATTTCTAAAGGATGTAATTTTAATGGCCATACGTGGTCTTTAGGAACCGTGGTGCATTGCAGTTACAAGTTGGGCTGCTAACTGTGAGGTCAAGAGTTCAAAACGACCAGTCAATCCACAGTAGAAAGGCAGGGCTTTCTTCTTTCGTAAAGAGTGGCGATCCCCAAAACCCACAGAGGCAGTTCTACCCAGTATGATGGGGTCACTATGATTCATCTTTGACGCACAGTGGTGAGTTTGGTTTTGGTTTTGGCAGCATGAACAATGAATGCTGTGCACTAGATAGGCCTTTTATGGCTTCCATGAGCAAAAAGGGGAACTGTGTGGAGGAGACCATTAATATACATTTTTAGATAAACACATCTACATCTACCTTACATTTGTTAACATTTAGAATTGCTAAACAGGTCACAGCAGTGAGTTGATAGGCTGACAAAATTGTTTTGCTTATTGTTGGGACACCTTAGATTCAGTTGGTATTTGTCAAGCTCATCGTGTTTGAGAAGGTTTGGAAGTAACAAGGTGGGAAGGGGTAGGTGACTGAGAGCCTGGCAGGTGTGGGAGAGAGGTAGAGGAGGATGGCAAAAAAGGTCTTTCACTTGAGCCAGTGGTAGTAACCCTCAGACTACTGGGCAATTCAGAAGCCAGGCTTAGTTCTGTACACCGTGAGTTGCTTAGCAGATCACGCTGAAGCAGCCAAGAGTGCTTTGCTTTCCTGAGCAACCAAGATTGAGAGCGACCTCCTAGGGAGCACTTTAGAGTGTGGAGTAACCTGGGTCTCGTCCAGATGCTCCCAAGGTGGGACTAGTGGGTGAGCCTCCAGGATGAGCAGATCCTCCTGCCTTAACTTGGTGGTAATGCAACTTGGCTCTGCTTCAACTCAGAGTCCTCCTGATAATGGGACCCGGTCAAATAATGGAAACATTTGCATTTATTTCCACAAAGTCTCTCTGCAGCAAGGCTTGCTGTTGGTGGAGGGGACTGAGGAGAGTGGAACTGCCTACATGAAATGAGTAAGTTTTCGGGTGGGAACATTCTGTGTTACTAGCTTGTGAAAATTTGTTGTGTTTTAAAAATCATAAACACGGTGAACCTTTTCCTTCTGATCCTCAGATTGTGTAATGTGAATGGAGAAGTGACCCCATGATCAATTAACTGGGTTACTTTCTTGTAGCCATACGAAGTGAAAGACAATTAGGCACTAAGGAAATGGTAAGGTGTACAGGAAGCTACGATATTCAGAGGTTTTTATGAAGGAGAAAGTGGGCAATCAATGTATGAACATAAGAAAAATGAAAACAGAAGTATCCTAGAATGAAGGTGTAAAGATAATCTTTTTTTGGTGGTGGGGCATCGCTGCGCTCTGGTGGTCATGGGAGCTACCCAACCTTGCTCTTGGGGAGCTGCTGCTGGATTTGAACCGCCATGCTCTTGGACTGCAATCCCGCACTCAACCATTACGCCACTGGGGCTCAGCCCAAGATAATCTTTTAAGATTTCTAAGAAACATGGAGGACTGGGGAAGGAAACTGATGTTCAAACCTAGCATCATGGGGAGAAATGGTTATCCCAAGGGCTTCTGTGAAATACAGTCATGAGGGAACCTGAGCTACAATTAAGGGAGCGTCTTAAAATGCTTGACTGTGAGGAATAAGTTCTGAAATAGACAGTAAAGATAGAGTCAGGTGGGAGCTCCCAAAGATGTGAAGGACACGTGGAGTGATCCAGCTTATGAATAATGGAAGGCAGATTGTTAAGATAGTAGAATATGCAATCACAGGCAGATTTCCCAGTTTCTGGGTCAGGACCTAGTGCATAGGAAGCAATCACATTTGAAGCATAAGGAGAGTTGGATAGATTTACAAATGAGCTGAAACCAGCCAGAGTGGAGAAGTATTTATCAGACAATATGACAATAACAAGGGAAAGGAGTCTCTTTTTCTGTGAATAGAAGAAATGATATAAAATTGGACAAGTTGGGCTTTTGATAAATGAAATTTGGGTTTGGAAGAGTTGACCCGCAAACAAGTTCCGTGAAGATGTCTTTTTAGGTTTCAGATGACATTTTCCAACGAAAGCATATTACTTTGAAAATATAAACATAAGATACAATTAAATGGCTTTGAGGTAGTTGGATGAGTTTATGTCAACTAGACACTGGCTAAGGGTGGAGTCAATCATGTGGTAGATTGATGACACATCTCCTTGGGGGTGTGACTTTTTGTATAGGAGTGAAGGACTCAGGGAACTGCCTCTCCCCCTTTGCCTCTCTGCCTTCCTACTAGCTGGAACCCTGTGCCTCAAGGTTTGACCCCACGTGCACCACCTGAGAGCTGCTAGGTTTCCACTAACCTTGGATCCACCGGACTCTGTACCCGTTGACCTGAGACCTTTCTGCTTCCTGGTTCATCATTCTGTATCACTGGCCTGTGGCTACTTGTGTTTGAAGAGGGTCTCATGGACTAGCATGGGACTTTTGGATTTGAGCTGGACTGGGGCTAGGATGTCTGCTTCATAAGGAACTGCTTCTTGACGTGGAGCACTTTTTATACACAGATGAGTGTCACCGAATTTGTTTCTCTAACACAAGCCCTGCCAGGTAGTTTGGAATCCCTGAGTGGTGCAGAAGCCTGCGGCTGCTCATTCAGGTGTGGGGGATTTGAAGCTATGCAGAGGCAGCTCATAGGAAAGTCCTGGAGAGCAATTTCTGAAAGTCCCGAAGATCTATTCTGATCCACATGGGGAAACGACAGTCAGAGTGGACTCAACAGCAACTCGTTGTTTTCTAAGGAAAAAAAAAGAAAATATTTAGAAACACACAAGCAAAAACTAAAATAACCCCTAGTCAGGTTAGTGGCTGAATGTTATATTCCACATAATCCTTTAATGCCTCGCGACCAAGGAGGCCAGGAGGCTGCCATCTCTCTACTCAATAATTGTCTGTTGAGTTCAAGTTTGTTGAACACCTCACTTCCTTTGGGAGACTCTACAGTGCCCTTTGTTTGCACCTGTCTTTTTTCACCCATGTGTCCTCTAATCTTTAATAAAAATGTAATTAAAAGATGCATACGATGTAAGGGGGGAATGACATCTTTTTAAATTACTCTATGTACCTGCAGGTTTTTAATATATAAGGTATTTTATAAGTAGGGTAAATAAGGGAGGGGACTTTAATTTTTTTATTTTAATAGATCATTTTATTGAGGGCGCTTACAGCTCTTATAATAATCCATACCTCCATTGTATCAAGCACATTTGTACATATGTGTACATTTGTACATATCTTTTTAAAAACATTTTATTTCTACTTGAGCCCTTGGTATTCGTTGCTCTTTTTTCCCCTCCCTCCGCGACCCTCATGAACTCTTGATAAAGTATACGTTATTATTGTCTTCCTATCTGACACCACCTGCTGTCTTACTTCCTCCATGTTTCTATTGTTTGTCACCCAGAATGATGGTGGTGGTGGGGGTTATACATCGAACATTGCAATCGATGTCCCCTCTCTCCCCACACCTTCTGGGATGGTGTTTTCATTGGTGAGGAGTGCTGAGGTGTGCAGAATTTCAGTAAAATCCTTAAAATGATTCAGCACCATCCTCATTAAGGACATAAAGAAGGAAAGTAGCTGAATCACTGCAGAAATGCAATCTTATTTTGGTGTTTACTGAAGTGACAGATCTACAGATACTGGAAAGCCTAACGTGTAAATGAGCTGGACCTTTACTCCTTCACGAACATTGCTTGGGGCTGATTGAGAACTTTATCTTCCATGGTGTGGCCAGCAGAGAGAGATTCTCATCAGCGTGTGTGTGGAGTAGCTGCCTCTCCATGCTGGATCCAATAAAGAAATCAACCTCTTCACTTTCCCCTTAAGAGTCCTTAGCAGACCACTGGTTGTTCTCCAAGCTATCCTTTTATGTTTTTGCTAAATCTCCAAGGTTAAGGTTGATTAACTTTTAGATTAAGCCATACTCTGAGATGAAGTTTAAAATGTCTTAACCTTCGAATAGGAATGGAATTCTCACTAGTCATTATTGGAACACACTGATGTTACAAATTTGTGGACGGATGTTATCCATTAAGGCAAAAGCAGAAAGACGCTATAAAGTTGACTCAGAAGGCCTAAGTACTTTACCTTCAGGGAAGCAGACATAAAAAGCTGTCCTGACCGGTATATATAATCACGGTTAAAGCTCTGAACACCTGGTTCTTAACTGGCCAGGCAGAGTCATATAAAATACTGACGTACCTTCTACTTACTGTTATTTTGATCTGTAGGTAGGTCCCTATTTTTATTATATGGTATAGGAATTTAGCCTCAGTGCTCCATCAACCCAGAGGGCATTCATTGAATGCCAACATGTGCCAGGCATAAACAAGATAAAATGTGGAGGTCAGGAGGAGATTTCTCAGAACCTGCATCAGTGTAATTCTTTGACTAATGGATATAATGGTTGACTTTCAGTAGTTCTTAACATGATTTCTCGTGATTTGACAGGTTGACATTTTTCGGAGGGTTTCAATTCTGCAAGGTGCTGTGTGCCTGCTCTGGTTAGCTGAGCTGGTTGGAAATAGGGCACTAATGAGGTCAAAGTTCAATCCCCATATGGCCAAGGTCATTTTGAAGGAGAAAAGTTTCCATAGCCCGGGGCTGTATCTCGAACACTGCCTAGTTTCTTGTTTTGTCAAGGGCACGGCTTAGCTGCTGCTTTGACCATGGTTCAGAAGGAGGATTATGGGAGTGGGGCCTGGGGGTAGGGGATGGAATCAGGGAAGGTCTGACATTCAAGGAAAATCCTTTGTTGCCTGAAAGAAAATGAAAGTGCATGTACTGTGACAATAAATCAGTAGCATCTCCTCTATTAATAAATATTGGTCTACTTTAGGTGGTCTGCACATATAGGAAAGTGGGAGAGTGCAGAACCCAAGAACACGATAAACTTCTAATTCCCATGTGTGTACTAGTGGTGAGATGGACTGGAAAGGAAAACAATAGCTCATCTCTAATGAGGAGTCACTAACTGCCAGCTTTTGTGCTAAGCTTTAAAAAGAAAATCTACCAGGGCTGAGCCCCGGTGGTGTAAGTGGTTGAGTGCGGGACTGAGGCCCTTGGGCTTGGCGGTTCAGATCCAGCGGCGGCTCTCAGGAGCAGCGTTGGGTAGTTCCCACGACTACCAGAGGGCAGTGAAGGGCCCCTGCCCCGCCTGCCAAAATAAGAAAAAGAAAAAAAAAAAGAAAAGAAAAAAATCTACAAATTTACCTAATCCTTATACTCACCCTATAAGGTAGGGCCTCCCGACCCCCTCCCCCCCCATCTGCCAGCTTTTATACTACGGAGGTGTGCATGTTTCTTTGATGCTAGAAGCTCCACCACTGGTATGTTGAATAGTGGACAGGTTTCAGGAGAGCTTCCTGAGGAAGAGAGACGAGAAAGAAAGGCATGGTGACTTCCTCCTGAAAATTAGCTCATGGAAACCCCTTGCTCCATAGACGATTGTCTTGAGATGGTCAAGTGTTTGCTTTGGATGTCTCTCTGAAGGGAACAGGCAAGCCATCTTGTCTGGGAAAGTGGAAGACCAGTGGAGGCCGATAAAACCCTTCGTGAGATGGGTTGACAAAATGGCCACCACATGGACTCAGACATTGCAGGCATCATGAAGATGTACAGGATCAGGCAACATGTTGGAGGTCGGTCATGATGAGTCAGAGCAGACTGGAAGGCAGCGGACCACAGCATAATACACATAGTCCTATTTTAGTCATAGCTTGTTCTGTCTTATGCTCACTCTCTAGTGTTCCTGTAGGTTCTATACTTCATTGAGTTGGCCACACAGAAACCACAGGCAATGCTCAGGATCATAGGGTGGAAGTTGTCATGCAGGCAAAAAATGCTCAGAGCATGGTTGTTCTGCCAGGGCATGTTACAAAGTCCTTTCAGGCCTGCTCAAGGTAAGTGGCAATGAACTTAGTACGAGTTCATAAATGACCAAAGAACGGTGGAAAAATACCACCCTCAGGGCATCATGCTGCCAAGTGAGGGGCATTGAAAAAGAGGCAGGCCCTCAGTGAGATGGATGGATGCCATGACTGCAACAATAGGTTCGGGCAGGAGGACAATTGTGAGGATCGTGCTGGACAGGGCAGTGTTTCATTCTGTTGTGCACTGGGTGTATGGGTCGGAACTGACTCCACGGTACCTAGCAACAACAGCAGCAACAACAGTATTTTATAAAACATGTACTTCCAAATGTGTGAGGAAAAATGGAATGAAGGGATAACAGAATGCTTCCGTGAACTTTTCGAAGCCCTCGCAGACAGAGATTATGAAACGGAATGCAGACGACTAAGAAAAGGCCGTAAGCATCTTGGTGCATCGGCAAAGTACCAACAGCTCTCTTTGGACATGTTAGCGTAGCTTCATAGCATAATCTGGACAAGCTTTTCAGTTTAAATAAACTTCATGAACGATCTGTTTTAAATGCCTCTCTGTGTCCCTAAAGAGTCCTGATAGCATGGGGCTGCTAACAGCAGTTCAAAACCACTAGTCATTCTGTGGAAGAAAGATGACGCTTTCTGCTCCCGTAACGTCTCAGAAACCCACAGGGACAGATCTGCCCTGTCCCAGAGAGTCCCGGCGAGTCCGAATTGACTCAATGACAGGGAATTTGGAGTTTTCTATGTCCCTAGCCTGAAAACCAGACTGCTTATTTAAAGAGCTTGGTTTTTTTTTTTTTAATGAGGTTTTAAATCAGCCAAATGTCACTTTCTGGAGCTCTCTGCAGCCTAATACTAGAGTGATGCAGGCTCCGAGATCATTTGTGTGTCTTCAGCCCTCCTTATGAGGAAATGTGTGCTGTATCTTGGTTGTGTGTGAATCATTATAAGTAGAATGCACTTGTGCTTATATAGCACCAATGCCAGAAATATCTTTATGTTCTGCCAAGATGGCTTGCAGGACAAACTCATGGAATCTTGAATTACACTTCTGATATACTGATGAACAGAAGTGCTCAAAGCAAGTTGGGTTTCCTAGGCTATTTGGGGGAGAGAAATGTTTTCTTTCCAGAGTTCCGTAACAATCTCTTACTCCTTATGTTATCCTTCCCAGTGCACAGTGTGTATTTACTCACACTGTTGTGTGATCCTCACAGTCACCCTGACAGCTGAATAGGGCAGGTACCCCAGCCCCTGGCTATCTCCATTGATGATCCTGACATCAAGGGGAATTTGCTTGAAAACACAATAAGCATGGTCTCTAAGTTCAGTGAGTTTTCTAGAATGTTCTCCATAGGAGCCTCACAATGTGGAAGTTTGGAGAAAACAAGGCTTTACCAAACCTGTGGCCTTTCATTAATCAGGCCCTAGACAAAAGTTGCTACATCACCTTTCCATATTTGAAAAATGAACAGTAAAGCTATTAGTCTATGGAGATGCAGCTGAAAGTCTCCTGAAAAGACCTAGTAAAGGCAAAGAGGGAAGTGAGGCACTTAACCTTTCTAAAGTAGGTAGGCAGTAGAAGGAAGAGAGAGCTCAAGTAAATAGTTTAATGATTCCCAAGTGGCTTTTAAAAGAGTTTTCATTCTGAATACAGAGCTTTGAAGCCTGATTATAACATTATATTTGAGGTTTATGCTTTAGAAGCACCTTATAGGTGAAGTCTTGACCCTCTTTGGATGAAGTCCTAATATCTGTAATACAACAAAAATGTTCTAGTAATGGCCTAGGATGAAGGCTATGCCCATGGCCTCAATAAAACAGCTATTCCTTTCCTTTTCTTTATTCATACTGTTGGTTGAATAAGTAGGAAGGAATTATTACCATTCTTATGTTACATGAATAAATGTATGTTTCTTGTCCTTCCAAACTAAATAGCAAAAGTCTTTGAAATGATAATAATTTAAATGTTATGTATTTACTATAAAATAGATACTAGCTGAATTCAATTTTATGTATAAAGTTTTCTACCTCTTTTCAGATAAATAATTCTCATGCATTCTATGTCTCTATCCTGTAATCCTTTGTACAGAAATTTTAATAATGTTTTAAAAATAATATCTGTCTCTTCCATATACAAGGCCCTAACAAATAAAATAAGGTCGACCTCAAGTTCCATAGCTATATTATGCACAAGTACAGAAGATTACTGAATATGGCCTCTATTATGAAGGCCCATCATATAAAGGTCACTACTGTACCATTTAAGGAGACCTAATGATGTAGTGGGTTACATGTTGGGCTGCTAACTATAATGTTAGAAGTTCAAATCCACCTGCTGCTTGATGGGAGATAGATGAAGTTTTCTGCTCCTATAGAGATTTACAGCCACGAATATTCACAGGGACGTTCTATACTGCCCAATGGAGTCACTAGGAAACAGAATAGACTTGATGACAGTTGAGTACTATACCATTTGAATGATTGCAGTGTTTATATCCAATTCCAACTCTGAAACCCCCTAGTTGGGTACAAGTAGGCGAGTAACTGCAGCATTCTGACAAAACTCTTTTGCCAGATATACACATAGTAGATGTGCACAGTAGTTTTTGTTTACTATTGTGAATGTGAGATGTTGGGTAGTGAGATAGTTGACAGATGAGAATTAGGTATGGTTTTGCAACTAAATGATGTCTCAGAGTTGCGGCAATGAGAAGGAAAAAGAAAAGCCAAATGTATATGAGAGAGGCCAAACCTAACACACATATGGTGGTGATCCTTCATTGTACTTGACTCTGGGGACTTGTTAAGAATCCAAATGCCTGGCCATTTCCCTGATGATTCTGAGCTGGTAGATCTGGGATGGGGTCCCGACTCTGATGTGGCTAATTTGGAAAACAATGTAGATAGAAACTTATGGGAACACTAGAAGAGCCTCAAGAAAACGCTCCAGTTTTAAACCCCACCCCTCCCCAAAATCACAAATCAAGGAGCAAGTGTAAACAGAGAACCTATTATTCTCAGAAACAATTAGTGATAACAATTACTAGTATGGCTCCAGAACTAAGTTAAAACCACTATCATCAAGTCATTTTAAAATCCACTCTCCTCCGTTACAGGTGTGATGATGGCAAGTTAAATTGAATGTTGGGAGTTCTTGCTTTTTAAAAGCATGCTGGACTACCTGGCTAGTCCACACAGATATGTACTGAGCTACGCCCCCCGCTCCCCCCAAGTTGTCAATTTAGGGATGATTTCTATTCGAGTAGGATGTGGCAACATCCTAGCCCCAAAGTCTATTTTTTGATATTCCCTGGGGACCTCATTGCTTTGCTCTCCTTGCTGCTCTGTTGCACGCCCTTAATATTTCACTCTGGTATGGTGGTGTCAGATCAGGCACAATTCCTGCACCATGCCTCCAGTGTTGGCCTTCGTAGCTCTGTGGGTCAATGATGGACATCATGCCTCATGGTGGGGCCAGTCCTTTGGTCCTTCTGTTCATTGGCTATTCTGAGCAGGAATATCATCCTTGGGATGGCTTGGTGGGTCAGGATGTGCTTCACTCTCTCTCCTTCCCTCTGTGTTTGGGCCTGTGTGCTCTGATCAGACAGATGTGGCCCTTTTCCTGAGCTATAGCTTCAGTGCTGTCTTCTGAAGTGAATTCTTCTTCCGGGAGAGGTTGGGGCATCCATGTAGTTGGGATTGGAGCCCATCTCACACACCTCTCTATTGATTCCCTGCTTCATGTTGGCATATTGCTTTCAAGTTTTGGCACACCAAGTTGAAGTCTGGTCCCTCTCTCCTTCTTCTGTGGCAATATAAACAACACCTTTTCCTTGGGTGGGTTCATGCCCTGTTCCCCTGCTACCCATGTCTTTTTTTTTCTTCTTTCTCTTCCCCTCCTTTTTAGTAGGGTGCTATATGTATCCCTGGATGGGGTCTGGCTAGTGCCATAGCACCTGAACCTAGCCCCAGGAATGTTTGTATACAGTAGATTTTCCCCTATGTCCCTTTTACATTTTTAACTTTACCTTAGCAGAGTCATGTTGTACTTGTCCTTTTGTGCTTCACTTAGCAGAATTTCTTCCAGTTCTTCCCATGTGGCAATGTGCTTCATGTGTTCAAAACTGCTTTTTAGTGATGCATAGTACTTCATCGTATGTATTTACCACAGTTTTTTTAAAATCCATTCATCTTTAGATGAAATTTGAGTAGTTTCCAACTCCTTGCAATTGTGAATTGTTCTGTAATGAACATTGGAGCACAAGTATCTGGCCATGTCTTTTTTTACTTGCCTCTTCTGGCTATATGTCCCGTAGGGAGATTGCTGAATTGTATGGTAGCTCAATTTCCATCTGTTTTAGATATAGCCAAATCAATTTCCATACTGGCTGTACATCCCTAGAGGTTCACCAGCAGTAGATGAGAGTTTCTATCTCCCCACAGCAACCTCCAACAGTTGTTACTTTTTGATTTTTCGAATTGGGCTCTCTTTGAGGGTATTAGGTGGTATATCAAAATTGCTTTAATTTGCATTTCTTTTATGGCTAGTCATTGGGAACATCTCGTATGTTTACTAGCCATTGGTCATTTGGATTTCTTCCCTTGTGGAACTTCTGTTCAAGTCTTTTGCCCACCTCCTCAGTGGGCAATTAGTTGTTTTATTATTTTTTTTAAACCAGCAGGGTACTGTGGTTTTTAGTAAGAGGGTCTTTGTCTGACGTGTTGTAGTGAAAGATGTTTTCCAGTCTGTGGGTCCTCTTATTACTCATTAGGTGAATTCTTTTGACGCAAACAGGTGTTTTGTCTTCAGTATATCCCACTTGTCAATTTCTGACTCATTTGTATTTGTATCCTTCCCTATTTCCAAAAGCCTATGTATTCCTTTGCACCAAGTTCTCAGGTTTGTCCCAATTTCCTCACTGATGGCCCTGAGAGTTTGGGGTTTTATCTTAAGGTCTGTGATCCACTTTGAGTTAATTCTTGTGCATGGAGTGAGGTAAGGGTCTTGTTTTTTTCCCCTGCAGGTAGATATCTTTTTCCACCGCTAACACCACTTATTGAAGAGGGCTTTTGCTTCCTGTTTGATATTTTTTGGACCCTATCAAAGATCAGTTGTCTGCAGGCTGATGATTTTATTCCTGGGTCCTTGCCATTGGTCTGAGTGTGTCATTGCCCCAATACCATGCTGTTTTGACATGCTGTATAATAGGTGCTAAAGTTAGGTAAAGCAAACTCTCTCACTGTGTCCTTCTTAAGGAATTCTCTGCTAATTCTGGGCTTCTTCCCTCTCCATTTGAAATTGGCAGTCAGTTTTTCCAATTCTTTGAAGAAAGATAGTGGCATTTGTATGAGGATAGTTTAAATTTATATAGTGCCTGAGGCAGAACTGATATCTTTACTATATTGAGTCTTCCTATACATTTGCATGGGTTATTCTTTCATTTGTGGAGCTCACTCTTGGGTTCTTATAATAGTATCTGTAGGTTTGTTTTTTTTGGCATCACTGCTCTCTGGTGGTGGGAGTAGGAGGCCCAGCCCCACTGCTGGAATTGAACCTCCATTCCAGTGGGCCGCAGTCCCGCGCACAACCACTATACCACTGGGGCTCAGCCCATAGTATCTGTAGTTTTTGTCATACAAATATTTTGAGTTTTTTTTAAGTCAGGTATATCCCTATATATATCAAGTTGTGAAGGGTGCTACTCTTTTGACCTCTTCTGTAGGCTTGTCTGATGTGTACAGCAGTTTGATAGACTTCTGTTTGTTGATCTTGTGTCCTGCCACTCTGCCATATACTTCTATTGCTTCCAGTACTCCCCTTGTGGAACTTTTGGGATTTTCCATATATAAAATCATATCATCTGTGAATAACAGTAATTTCACCTTGTCCTTCCCAGGCGAATACCTTTGATGTCTTTTCTTTGCCTTATGTTGTTGGCTAGGATCTCCAGTGAAATATTCAATGAGTGGGAACAAGGAGCAATTCTGTCTGGTCCCTTTTCTCAGGGGGATTGTTTTTGTCTTATCTCCATTGATTATCACATTGGCTATTGGTTTTCATGTATAGTTTCTATTACCATATATATTCGTGTATAAGCCAAGTTTTTCAGCACATTTCTTATGCAATTTTTGTGGTAAATTTGGATGCCTTGGCTGATATTCTGGTCAGCTCATACTTGGGTTTCTACAGTATTTTGAGGGATTTTCCTTCCATTCCTAGCTTCTTGAATGTCTTAAGCAGTAATTGGTGTTGGATGTTGTCCAATGTCTTTTCTACATCTATTGATATTATCACATGGTTCTTATAATTTTTTTCATGTCAATGTGGCAAATAATGCTAATTGTCTTTTATATGTTGAACCATCCCTGCATCCCTGGTATGAATCCTACTTGGATTATTTATTTTATTTACTTATTTATTTATTTTATTTTATATATTTTATATACTTTTATTTATTTTATATACTTATTTATTTATTTATTTTATATACTTTATTTATTTTATATACTTTTGTATTCTATTGGCAAGTTTTTTTTTTAATGGATTTTTTCATCAATGTTCAGTAGGAATGTTGGTCTGTAGTTCTCAATTCTTGTAGGATCTTTGCCTGGTTTAGGTATCAGAGTTATATTAGCTTCATAGAAAGAGTGTGGGAGTTTGATGTCTTTTACTATGGTCTGGAAGAGTTTGTGTGGGACTGGTGTCAGTTCTTCCGTGAACAGTTGGTAGACGTCTCCTGTGAAGCGATGTGGTCCAGGGGAATAATTTTTTGGCAATTCCTTGACAAGCTTGTCTATTTCTTCTATTGCTATGGGTCTGTTGAGCTTCTTGACATCCATCTGGAGTAGTCCAGTAAGGGATTGTTTTTCCAAGTATTTGTCCATGTCTTCCAAGTTGTTGAAATTGGAACACAGGCCATACTAGTACTGCTAATTACTCTTGATTTCTTTAGGATCCATTGTAATGTCCACTGTTTCATCTTTCAGACTTGCAATTGAAATTTTTTTCTTTCTTTTCTTTGTTTGATTTGTCAGCAGCTTGTTGATCTGTTAACCCTGTCCAAGAACTGATTTTTTAACTGCATTAGTTTTTCCCATAGTTTTTTCTTGTGTTCCCACTCATGAATCTCAGCTCTGATGTTTATTATTTCTTTTCTTTTTCTATCAGTAGAATTGTCCTTTTGACTCTGCTCTAACTGCTGTCAGTTTCATGTAAGCATAATCATAAGTCTCTCTTCCTTTTTCATATGTGCATGTACTGCTAGCAAACTTCCTATGATGACTGCCTTTGCTGTGTCCCAAATATTTTGGTACATTGTATTCTCATTTGTTTCTAGAAAACCCCTGATTTCATCTCTGATGTGGGCCAGCACCCCCTCCTTTTGCAATAGAGAGTGGTTCATCTTCCAATTGCTTTTCATTGTTTCCTTAATTGTCCTTTTGTTGCTTTCCAGCCTTATGGCATAATGGTTGGAGAGAGAAGTCTGTGTGATCTCTATGAGCTTAAATTTACACCGATTTGACTTGTGTCCTAGCATTTCTTCTATCTTCGAGTCTGTGCCATGTGGGTTTGAAAAGAATGACTTTTTTGGCATTTAGGTGGAGAGCTCTGAAGATATCTATCAGGTTAAGTTGTCTAATCATAGTGTTTAGATCTGTAATCTCCATGTTAAGCTTCTTTCCTTGTTATCTATCTTTCTCAGAGAGTAGTATATTAAAGTATGGGTTGTGCTTTCTGAGCCAGTGTGCTAGCCTCTGCCTTTTAATGCCTTAGTTCACTCCATTGGTATTCAGTTATTACATCATCTTTGCACACTGTGATGTCATCTTGTACCTTTTGTTTTGGGTGTTTTCCTACCTCCCTTTCTTATTAGTTTGTTGTGCATATATGTGTGCATGTTTCATTCTTGTGTTGTTTCCACCCTTGAGCCAATACTATTTTGGGGGCTATTGTCTCTTTGTTGCCCTCTATGTGAAGTTGTTCTATGTGGCAGTCTCTTATTTGTGCTTAGTGATTTGTGCTTACTGATTGTTGTTCTTTTGCCCATACTGGGCCAGCAAGGATCTTTTGTGGGGCTGGGCTTCTTTTAATATATTCTTTAGTTTTTCCTCATTTGAGAAGAACTTACTTGTCCACCTATCTTGATAGATAATTTGGCTGGATAGAGTATACTTGGGTTTGTGTTATTTTCCTTCAATTTTTGGAATGCATTACTCTACTTTCTCCTCTTCTTCAGTGTCTGCTGATATTCTTATTTGGGTACCTTTATATGTGATTGCTTGTTTTTTCCCTAGCTGTTTTTATGATTTCCTCCTTTTCCTCAAAGTTGGATAGTTTAACTATTATATGCCTTGGTGACTTCTTGGATTTCAGTCAGTCTAGCTTGGTTTTCTTTTGAATAGATGCCTGGTTTTCATTCATTAAACTGAAGAAACATTCCTTTGTTATTATTACCATTGATTTTTGTTGCGTCTTGTTCAGGTAGTCCAGTTATTCTAGTGTTGCTCTTCTTCATAGCATCACATATGACTCTCAGGTTTCTTCAGTCTCTCATTTTATTTGAGTACCTCTCCCATTTGTTGAAGTGTCTGTGTCACTGGTGCAATACTCTTGTCTCCTCAAGTCCATTGACAAAGTCTGTAGATTTGCTACTGACTTTTGTTACTTTGTCCCTTAGGTCTTGTATTTTCCATTGGTGTGTGACCTTTATTTCCTCTATCATTTCATCCTTTTTCTGTATTATTTTCCTCATATCCTGTATGACTTCAACCAGCATTCTGAGGATTTCTTTCTATGGCAGATCAATGTCTGCTGCTTCTGTGCGTGTTGTTAAGTTCAGGACTTCTGACGTTTTCCTCTGTTTCTCCTCTTTTTTCATTGAGGTTGTAGGGACTGATTGCTGTTTGCATTGTGTTGTTTTAGAGGAGCCCGGTGCCATTTTTCAGAGATTTGAAGAGTGCTGGTCCCTCTCTTTTGGGAACTTGTAGGAATACTTCTTCAAACTGCCTGCGGTAATTGCACTGTGGGGTTGGGCTGCTGCTTTAACCCCCTGTAGTTTCACTCTTTCCATAGCCAACCAGTATCCTTTTATTTTGAGGGAAAGTTGGATGAACCTCTCAGGGGATGCTGGTTGGGTGGTTGTGGACCTGCAAGCATGGCACCTCATTGAACGATCTCTCAGGAAGTCATTGTGGTGTGTCCCACAGCAGCTTTGGATGCCTCGGAGGGCATGCAGCTATCCCTATTGCAACAGGAGTTGCAGAGGTCAGGTGGTGTACCCTCTTTGGTGTAGAGTACTACCACCACTGTGGATGGTGGTCAGAGTTGACCAAGTTGGCTAACTTGCCACATAGGTCATGTGGAGGATCCCATAGCAGTGTGGATTGTTGGCAGAACTGCCTTAGACTATATGAGACACTATAGCAGGTTGATGAAGTTCCCTCAGCCATGTGGGAGCATGGAGTATAGGCAGGTTTTCACCCCAGGCAGGTTTTCACCTAGAGTGCAGTGGAAGGTGGGCAGATGTGCCTCCAGCCAAGTGGAGCTCCCCAAAGGCCAAGCAGGAGTTTGTGCAGTCACTTAAAGGGTCTTGGATGGTAGGCGTGAGTTCCTCTGCAGCGGGAAGCGGGAACACCCTCAACTAGATGGAGGGCATGTGTAATTGCCGTAGGTGCTGGGATGTGACTTGGAGACCTGCAGTGTGTGATAGGAAAGAGAAGAGGAAAAAACCCTGAGTGAGATAAGACTCTGGGGGTAAAGAGAGAAGAGAGAGAATCCAAAGTAAAGAGATAGCTGAGCCCTGATCGCCTTACTATGGGGCTGGAGGGATTGAAACCCTTGTTCAGTGGAGATGGCAAGTTGTGGCTGTGCTGAAGTAAAGCTCTTGAGTCGCCCAAAGGAGTCTGGCTCTAGTCAAGACTATGACTGGGATAAGGTTAAACCTTCCCCAGTCTCCACCGTGATAAACCAAAAGCCCACTGCTCCTCAAAACCTAGTGGATCTGGGTCTACGTATCTTTATGATGCTCCTCCTGTGATCTGTCGGTGTGGAATTTCCCTCTCAGTTGCTCTCCTGCGCTGATTTCTGTGGAGTCCCTCTTGTATATGTTACTTGGTTGCCATCTTGCCAGAAGTCCCAAGTGATTTTTTTAAGCAACTGATATATATATATATATTGCTCTGTACCTTGTCTTTGGAAAGATATAAAACAAAGGTAGTATATATGAGTTGTTTTCTTCACACAGTTGTCAGAAAATCTTTCTTAGCTTGCCACCTGTCAATGAGAGCAATTCCCTTTTCTGGGTGCTAATTCTAACAACCCAAGAAGTAGTGTTTAAAAAATTGGGGTGAAAGTAATTCTACCAGGGTAATGAGAGGTACAGAATGGGCACCTACTATTAAGTTGATTGACTCATGGTGACTTTCTGTATTGCAGAACAAAACATTGTCCAGAACTACATGTCCAACCTGATCACTAGGGTTATTTTACCAACCTATCTTGCTGATCGTCTATCTTGCCATCATTGGCATTTTACTTCACCAATCATGGTGCCTTCCTCTAGGGATTGACCTGTCCAAAGTAAGCAAAACAGCTAATATTTAATTGTGACGTCTATTTTTTTCCCCTAATAATTGAAAGTCAGTTGTAAGACCTTTTTTCCCTATTCTAACTCTGGAAGCTCTACTGATAACCTGTATGACCCTGCTGATAACTGTAAAAACAGTGGCATAGTTTATAGCCTCATAACAGCATAGGTCATCATGGTTTGACAAAATAACTGATAATATTTATTCTCTGTAGTTGTTGTTAGGTACCATTCAGTTGTCTCCAACTTACGTACTTCCTGTTCCTGTGTCATGCATTTGTTATATATAGTTGTTATATTTGAGCCCTTTGTTGAATTCATGGTATCAATTAATCTCATTGAGGATCTTCTGCTTTTTCGATGACCTGCTATTTTACCAAGCGTGGTGTACTTTATGAGTGACTGCTGTATTCTGATAACAGGTCCAGATTTTGTGAGATTGAGTCTCACCATACTAAATTCTGAGGTGCACTCTCGCTGTATTTACTCAAAGACAGATTTTATGTTCATCTGGCAGCCCACAGTAATTTCAATACTCATTGCCAAAACCGCAATTCAAATCCATCAATTCTTTATTGGTTTTCCTTATTCATTGTCTAGCTTTCGTACGCATATAAGGTGAGTAAAAATACGATGGCACATTTCAGTCCTCAAAGCAACATGTTGTCTCTTTAACACTTCAAAGAAATCTTGTGCAGAAGAACTGTTCAATGCAATACATGGTTTTCTTGACTGCTGCTTCCATGAGCAATGATTGTAAATCTAAGTAAAATGAAATTCTTTGCAACTTCAATCACTTTTTCATTTATTATTATATTTTCCATTGGCTCAAGTATGGGGTTTTTTGTTTTCTTCATAGCAAATTGCAATCTATCCTGCAGTAAGGGATTCACATCATCTCTGCTTTCAGCAACCAAAGTTGTGTCATCTGTATATCTCAGATTGTTAGTGAAACTCACTTCAAACCTGATGCTGGTTCCTTCTTCATATAGTCTGGTTTCTCTGACTTTTGCTCAGCACAGAGATTGAATAAGTATGGTGGAAGGATGTAATCCTTATGGACACCTTCTCTGATTTTAAACTGTGTAGTACTCCCTTGTTCTGTTCGAACCGCTGCCTCTTGGTTTAGGTATAAGTTTTGCAGGAGCACAACAAGATGTTCTGGAATTCCCATCTATCTCAATGTTATTAAAAATTTGTTATGATATACACACTGCAGCATGACAAATTGACAGGTGAGTGGTAGATTTGATGTCTCAGAGGAACTTAAAATAAATACATTTTTCAAAGAATATTTGACAGAATATTGCTAATATGTACCAATATTATATTGGAAACATTGCTTGACTGTTTTAAATTTGTTTCCAGTCTCTTTTTGTTGGTTTTCCAACCTTCCTCCCTCTTTCTACATCCTGAAAGGTTCCTGATGATTTTTGTTCACAATAGCATTAGATGGAGCCCTGGTGGCACTATGGGTAAACATTCTGCTGCTAACCTATAGGCTGGTGGTTTGAACCTAGCAGTCACTCTTAGGAAATATTGTCATGTGTTTCTGTCACATTATAGTCTTGGCAACTCTACCAGGCAATTCCACGTTGTCATGTGGTGTGGTTATGATTTAGAATAAACTTTATAGTAATGGGCTTAGTGGTATGAGGATGTGAATAGAAAATGAAAGCGCTTTCTTGCAAGACAGGGGCGTCCATTAAAGAGCTCTATTGCAAATTAATTGGAAGACCATCACTTGATTGCTCTCAGAATCTCTGAAAATTTGGAAAGGAATCACTGATAATTTGTAATATAAAAATCCCTAGACCTTTAGCATTATACTGGTGGTTTTCTCTTGAGAAAAATCTCTAAATTGTTTAACCTATTCTGGGGGTTTTCTCTTTAGATGACCAAGGGTAGACCACTAGCCCCTTGCCCATGATCTAAGAGAACATGTAATGATGCTAAAAAGAATGCATTTCTCATGTGCAAATCCAACAGCATATGTGCATGATGACAGCATAAAGGAGGGGAAAACACGAGGGGTTTTATTTTCAGTTTTTGGAAGTAGAGTGTCAAGTATCCAGTTTGGATTTTCTCCAGGGGGTTACTTGTTTGAGGGAGAAAGGCAGGGACAGAGTGACTGTTGGGAAGTACAGATGTTCTTTTGTTCTACAAGATATTCTCACCTTGTCCTCTTGCAGCATGCGGTGGTATGGGCTTGCTGACCTTAATAGGTTGAACCATGTGAAATTTATGATTTAATTGTTCCAAATGGTTGATACTCACCCAATTCATGTTATAAGCTATTCCAAATTGTGAGCCTTTATGTGACCTGCACTCATTAATTTTACAAATGCCTATTGAATACCACCTTGTGTAAGGAGCCCTGGTGGAGCTCCCCAGGAGAAGCATAAGGCTGTATGATACTGTAAAGATTTACAGCGTCGGAACCCATGGGGGCAGTTCTATTCTCTCCTAAATAGTGACTACGAGTTGTAACTTATTCATCGATGGTAAGGCGTGTGTTTCTTTTTTGAGTGGTGTAGTGGTGAAGTGCTTGATTGTTACCTGAAAGATAGACGGGTTGAATCTACTAGCAGCTTCATGGGTGAAAGGCGTGGATGGCTGCTTCTGTAAAGATTATAACCTTGAGGACCTTAGGGGGCAGTTGCGTTGTGCCCTGTCGAGTTATGCCGCCTTGGAGTTAACTCCTTGGGAACCATTTCTGGTTTATTGCCTTATTTTAGAGCATGTGAAAGGCCTGACACTATTTTAAGAGTCCTTTGAGCTGGGACTTGTTAACTGCCATAGAGTGGGGTCCTAACACATAATGATCCCATGCACACCGTTGTGGGCTCTATTGTTCCCATGATCAGTTGGGCATCGGATAGTTATGATGGGTTGGATTGTTTTGAGTCATAGAATTTTCACTGGCTGATTGTCAGAAGTCTAGTGGCAAGTCTTTCTATCTCTTCTGTCTTAACCTAGAAAGTTTGCTGAAAATGGTCCAGCAGCATCGCAACATGCCAGACTCCAATGACAGATGAGTTATGGCGACAAATGCAGTGTTTTGGGTGGAAATTGAACCATGATTTTCCCTAGGGAGAGTGAGGAGAATATTGTCATTCCTTCTCTTTTTGGTTGAATCCTTCTATCCTTTTAAGACCGGGCTTAAAATTGCTTTCTCTGGAGTTTGTGTGTTTTGATCTATTATTGATTTATGTATTTTTTCATTTGGTTGTGTTCCTGATTAACATATTTCTTGGTAGTAGCTTTACTTGGGGGAAAAATAGGTGCTATAAAATTTTATGACTAAGTTTTAAGAGTTATAAAGTATCCCTTCAAGTGGATATTTTATTAACCACTCTTATTTGGGGGGGGCATTTAGATCTTCACACATAAAGCCTTTTCTATTATATTTCCCTAGAATTGATTCCCCAAAGTAAAAATGATTGGTCAAAGAGTAGAACATAGAAAAGTCTCTTGATACCTGTCAACCAGAAATAGCTATATTTTAATACTACTTGATAAATGAAACTTGACTTCTCGTCAGTCACAGGATATGTTAAAACTGTTGAAAAGGACCTGCTTCCATGGTGGTCTACTGCTACAGTCTATGACAATGTTGTAGTGTTCATGAAGAAATGGATTTAGAGTTTCTGGTAAGAAGAAAACCATGAGCTTTTCTCAAAAGGGATGGATTTTGAATACACGGATACAAAAAAGCAACCCAATTCCTGATGAATGTGAGATGTCTTAAAGCTCTGTTTGTAATTATTTTGCCTTGAGGGAATGACTAAGAAGGAGACCAAGTGTTTGGGGAATTTTCTAAAGAACAGATTTAATTTTACATATCTTGGGTAAAAAGCAGAAAGGGTTTTACATTAAGGGAGTGAATTTTTGTTTAAAAATGCATGATATATCAGAGATAACATAGTACTGGTCAAGGATATCCTTCTTGAGCATATTTAAATACTTGAGCATATTTAATACTCAATACACACCTATATGCTCATGAAAATGCACTTCCTTAAAAGAGGTAAAAGCAGTTGAACTAGTGATACTAACTTCTCTGGGCAGGAGAAGAAAATAAACTAATAAGGAATAAGAGCCTACATCTGATGCCCCAGTCTCATGTAGGGCAGTATGGGGAGTTTATATGTAAAGATCAGAGGCAGGTGTGGCTGCCATGAGTGTTACCCGCCTTGTTTGTACAGATTGGACTTTAAGATCAACTTCACCCCAGAATCCAAACATGGTGCCCAGCTATAATGAAGTATAAGTAGAGTCACTAACATCGCTTCTGTCATCCACCTGTGGGAATGTCTGAACCACGAGAGTGCCCTGCTTTGGTGCTAGGGTGAAGTGCGAAGGTAGGTGCTAGGGTGGCTGTCAGGGCCTTTCAGAACCACTTCAATGACTTGTTGTAGAGATTTATGGTGACCAACATGAACTATGGAACCAATCAACCTAGGCTGGACAGTAGGTGCTACCCCGTGCAAGTAGTGTGATGTTTGACAGATTATTTAACTTCTCTATGCCTTTATTTCACTCTCTGACATTGAATCGATGCTACCTCATAGTGACCTGCCAAGGGTTTCCCAGACTGTAACTGTTTATGGGAGTATAATGTACAGTTTGTCTCCCACAGAGCTGTTGGTGGCTTCAAATTGCTGATCAGGTGGATCCCAGGCCAATGCATAACTACTACACCAGCAGGGTTCCACATGCCTTGGTTTACTGCGTCTAAGATAAGGATGGAAGTAGTCCCTATCTCAGGATGACCATACAGATAAAGAGAATGAACAGCACACATAAAGTTCTTAGAATGCCTTTGCTACCAGTGCTAACTCCTTTAGTTGTTTTTGTACCAGAATACACATTACAACATAGAAACATTCTGTTTTAACAGAGTTCCAAAGCAAATTGTATTTTTGAATTTGACACATTCACCTTTAGCACACACAAAGTAATGGATAATCTGATTCTAGGATCAAGTCAGAAGTTGACACCTGAGGTCTTTTGTGAGATGAGCTCTGCCACAGCTCTGGTCCCTGGGCTACTCCTGCTTCCTCTGTAACCACCCTGACTGTGTGGGTGTCTTTCCTTTTTTTAAGCAGCTGGGGTTGAGAAGTGCCAACCAACTGACCCACTGGGAAGCAATTTTGATCAGTTGTCTCAGCCTCCCTTGCCTTTTCGAGCTCTGTAAGAGCAGGCCTTCTCAGCAGAACCTCGCCATTAATGTTCTTTATGTTAGCTCTCCTGAGGGATGCTTGTCTAAGCAGTGTGGGGCAGATAGCTTTCAGATTGAAGTCAAAATTAGGCAGAAATGCCTTCAATTGGAACTGTTCCTGGAGACTTCATTGTTCTCACGGTGCCCTAACATTATTCAGCTGAACAGAAAATTAGACACGGTTGTCATTGCTAGGTGCCAATAAGTTGATTCCAGCTCCTCGTGACTTTGTGTGCAACAGAACGAGTCACTGCCCCGTCTTAGACCCTCTTCACAATCGCTCTTATGTGTGAGTGCTTTGTTGCAGCCAGTGCATCAATCTATCTCTTTGAGGGTCTTCCTTTTATCCCACTGTCCTTTACTGCTCACATACTTTATGAAGCACTTTCTCCACAGAATGATCTCTGCTGACATGTCCAACGTATGGCGACCAATTCTCACTATCTTGCCTTCCAATGAGCCTTCTGGCTCGACTTCTTCCAAGATAGATTTGTTCTTCTGGTAGTCTAAGGTGTTTTCAATATTCCATGTCAGGACCATAAATGAAACGCAGAAATTCCTCCATCTTCCTTATTCAATGTCCAACTTCCACGTGCATTTGAGGCCATTGGAGATACCATGCTTGAGTCAGGTACAACTTAACCCTCAAAGTAACATTCCTGTGTTTTGACCATTTAAGGAGGTCGTGTGCAGCAGATTTACCTCCTGCAATCCATCACTTGATCTCTTGGCTGCTGCATCCATGAGAATTGATTGTGCATCCAAGCGAGGAAAAATCCTTGAAAATTTCAATCTCTTCTTCACTTATCATTATGTTATTGACCAGTCCAGGTATGAGAATTCTAGATGTTAGAAGAAATGCTGCCAAGAAGAAAAAATATTTCATTTTTCTTTAAGTTCTGATCAAAAGATATGATAAGTGAGAAGTTAGCCCATATCAGCAATCCTACACTTTGGAAGGAGAGTTGGAGTAGTTATTCTTAAACATGTATAAGTCTGCATTAGAACAGAATATATTAACAGAATATATTAATATATTAATAATATATTAGAACAGAATATATTAAAGACCCTTGATAATAATGAAACTTTTAAAAGACTATGGTAAAGCATTCATATTTGCCTGTAGGGTCAAATAGATGCCCGGAAGACTTCAACTCTTTTCTGTAGTGTGGTGGTTTGGAATCAAACCTGCAATGTCTCTGGAGTTTAGTTGTACTAAAATTCAACAAAGGATTGTTGCTATCATAGGGTATTAAACCTTGGGAGACCTGTTGTCATAGTGGGTTACATGCTAGGCTGTAAGGTCACTTGTTCTTTGAGAGAAAGCGAGACTCTGTGTTCTCAATGGTCAACAGTCTCAGGAACACAGTTTCACAATGGCCTAGAGCAGTGGTTCTCAACCTCCCCGCTTCTTCTGCCTCCTGACCCTTGATAATTTATGGATTATTATTGTATCATATCTTACACTGTCCTATGTCTCCTTTCACTCACTTTTCTGTTGTCAGTTCCCATGGAGGAGGTTATATGTACATCTTTGCACTCGGTTCCCCCTTTTTATGATTAATCATAATGCTTTAATTATGTTTAATTTGTAACAATGAAAACACATCCTGCACATCTGATATTTACATTATGATTATAGCAGTAGCAAAATGACAGTTCTGAGGCAGCAATCAAAATAATGTTATGGCTGGGGGTCACCACAACATGAGGACCTATATTCAAGGACCGCGGCATTTGGGAGGTTCGAACCATGGTCCTAGTGGGTCTATATGAGTCTGAAGCAACTGAGTGGCAGAGTTCTTTGTTCTGTTTCACAGTAAACTTAGTACTTGTCTGTTACTTCCCGAGTCAAATCAATCTGTTTGCTACATAGCTTTACCCTACCCCATGGATAATGATATGTCCTTATAAGCTTTAAGCTCTCAAAAGAAAAAAAGCATCTAGTTACAAAATGCCCCACATGTCTTCAGTTGGTATTAGTGGCCATTGAAGTAGCCCTGCTCCTGTGTACTGAATCGAAGACTGTGACCTGTCCCCAGGCCTCCTTTTCTAGACACTCCTGCCTTTGGGTTGGCAAGTTGTGGTCAGGTGCCCCCAAGTCATGTCTGCCTCATGGCCCCATGCTCACAAGTGTTGACCGGTAGTCAAGGTCGGTTATGCCCACTGGAGTCCTACTGACAGAGGACTGCTAACTCAAAGCTCAGCAATTTGAAACCACCAGCTGCTCCTTGGAGAAGAACAATGTTTTTTACTCTCATAAAGAGCTGCAGGCTCGGCAACGTCTGCAGAGTTCTAGCCTGTCTTTCAGGGTCTCTAAGAGAGGCATCGACTCAAGGGCAGTGAGGGAGAGAGAATGTAGAGCTTTACCGTGTGCCTCATCCAGGAATTCTGTACTGAGAGAGAGACACACACAGGTAAAATACCGAATGAACCTGGGTCTTGCCCTAAATGCAACGGACTATTGCAGTTCTGACTGACAGTTACTTCAGAGAGGATGTCTAGTTGTACAAAATCCGAACAACTGATTCTAAAGCTATTGTGTGAAAAGAAGGAAAGAAAAGAAAATCCTGAAAAAATGCCATTTGAAGGGATTCATTGAGTGCGTGAAGGGAGACATTGGACAGTGTGAGATATGACAAAAATAATAATTTATAAATTTCCAAGGGTTCATAAGGAAGGGAAGAACAAGGAGGAAGGGGGAAAAATGAGGATCTGATACCAAGGGCTTAAGGAGAAAGCAAATGTTTTGAGAATGATGAGGGCAACAAATGTACAAATGTGTGACATATGTTGGATGTATGTCTGGATTATGAGAAGATTTGTATGAGCTCCCGATAAAATGATTTTAAAAACTCATGGAAAAACCCATTGGGAGTGAGGCACCTTGAACAACAGTTGATGTTCTCATACTCAGCGGGTGAACTCTGTCTCATGTACCACAAGCAGCATGGGGCTCTTAAGTAAAATTGAAAAAACTGAGGGAGATATTAGTCAGTTAATGGTGATTTCATTTGTTTGTCTCTTTATGGCTGTCAAATAATTTTTGAATTGTTGTGAGGGACAGGATGGTCTCTTCTGCCTGAAAAGTTCACTGACCCCTGGGTTCGCAGAATGGGCGCTGAAGCTATTAGAAGTCAATCCTTAGAAATCTTTCCTGACTCTCATGTCACAAAGAGAGATTTTCATCTCTTCTAAGGATCCTTACACTTCCAGAAAGCATGTCAAATACCCTCACAGACAGATTCTCCTTTGTCCGGGAGACTTATTTCCACTCTGGCCTTGCATGCGCACTTACCAGGTAGCTCTTTCAGCTGTTGAAGTCACTCAGTTGGTGAGCGGCACCGTGTCTGACAGTAACAAACACCTTGGGCAGCAATGACTAGGAAGAGCAATCGTAGAAGACGCTGGAACAATGAAAGATGACTGGAGAATTCACTGGAGCACCATGAAAAATAAATGACACGAGTGAAGTAATGATTAATGAAGCCCCTCCTTAGAGAAACCAGCTAAAATCATTAAAATGGTATGCATAAAAATATGTGTTTGCCCTCCCCCCTCTCACTCCCCCTCATGCCTTCTCAGCCGTTTGAACCTATCGGGAGCCCCTCAGCAAGATGAGGAGGTCTGCTTCTGTAAAGACTTACAGCCTCAGAGACCCATAGGACCTGTTCTGCCCTTGTCTGATAGGGTTGCTCTGAATCAAAATAGAGTCAATGGCAAGGTGCTTTCACTTTTCAGAAGTTTTGGGTTATGCATACCATGTGATATACAATGCTTCTTATACTCTTAAAAGACTAATTCAAAAATAAAGTATTAGTTAGGCTTGATATATGGCGTGGGCTTTGTTGCCATTTGTAAGGTCCTAACTCAAAGGTTATTTGTTCTCCACATCTTGCCAACATCCTTCTTAATATGATAGCTTCCAGAAAATAGAGAACTTGAAAGTATTGCCACAATGAACCTTAATGTTAATACATGCATCTTAGTACCTTTCTTCCATGGATTCTATTATTCAAAAAGGTAAATATATCTGGTATATTTTATCGACTCAGCAGACAGCTTTGATCATGGGGAACATAAACAAAAACTCTCCATGTAGATTGACTACAACGATAACCAAATGGGATTTATGAGACAAAGGTCTTAGGTCAACGTGACACATCAGAACTTTGATGTGGTGAAGCGAATGGACGATGGGCCATAGTTAGGTATATAAGCTAATTTCCTAGTTGCATATTTCCTAGTTGAAAGCAGGATGAGTAAGTAGAATTTTAGGAAAATAAGATGCTCCTCCATTTCCAAACATGGAGTGAAAGCAATTTATTAAGAAACTGCAAGTTATAAATCTTTACCTTATAATGATAGCTAGGACCTCAGCTTGAACTCAAGCTGCAGAGTCTTTGAGATTTAAGCATATTTGAAAGACTTGACATGTGCTTCTCTGGAGTCTATCTGAAAGAAGATCCAAAAAAACTCTTGAGGAGTGAGTCATCCTAAGGGCAAGAAGAGACTGAGGGAAAATGCTCTGTTAGGAAAGAAGAGTAGCAATTTTTAAGGTGTGCCGCTCATGTTTACTTTTGGTGAGTCTTGTTTTCCTTGAGGATTCTGCCATGTCCGAGCAGAAAAGACTCAAAGAGAGCCCTTTTCACTCACGTGTCAAAGATAGCTGGGAACACAAGCGACTTCACGTCCGTGATCTGGGTAGCAGAGGATGACAGGAAACAGATTTCTGTGTGCCACTGAGCTGATTGGGGGCACAACACAATACCAGGAGGCACCAGTCACATGCCCAGTCATAGGCAAAGGTCCTCAGAAGAGGTCTTTTTTCCATTTCTATAGAAGAGACATGTGATGTCATGTGATATCATGAATGTTTGAGCTAGGGGCAGCTTTGGCAAGATACAGCTTTGATGTTGTTTATGCCTGGGGCAAGAATGACTTGAGAGACTGGATGTCTTGAATGACTCCAGAAAATTGACAGTCTCAAGCAGAGAAAGAGGCATTACTCCTCCCAGAAATGTCATAATCAGTTGTCAGAGGGTTGATTCTGACTTATGGTGACTTATGTGTCTCAAGGTAGAAATGTGTACCACAAGATTTTGAATGGCTAATTTTGTGGAAGTAGGTCACCAGAGTTTTCTTACTGTGTGCATGTGGCTGGACGTGAAATGTCAACCTTTTGGTTAAAGATATTTCCATCACTCACGGACTCCATATGATCAGTAAGAGAAGAAAAAGACGAGGATTGTATGTGGTAGCTGAGAAGAATCTGATTGTAAGTCTACTGAAGGTATTCAGAGGATTTCACAGAACTAGTAGGTGGGAAATCTGAGGGTAAGTCATAAAGAATTACTACTAGGATTCTAGTGTACAATCTTATACCAAACAAAATATGTTTAAATTTCTCTCTGTTACCAGTGTATGGTTGCAATCAAGATGTCTCAGTAATACACTTGTCTTAATATCATTAGGGTATCTTAAAAAAAAGATCCAATAAAAAAAGGCTTTCAAATTGAGCTGCTGGGCCAGTCAAATTCAAGACAGAGAGAATGAGGTCAGTTCAGAAGGTTATGATGATGGTTTGGATTTCCTAGGGGGTAATCTTGATAGAGTTTGTTGAAGGATACAGGATGCTCATTAAATCTTATTTGGAGGATATTTTTCTTGATTATTTAAAAGTGATATTAGGTAAGAGAGTAAATAAAAAACCATCATCCAGAGGAACTCAAATCATGTTTCTTGAAATGTTCTTTGAATTTGGGAACAAAAAGAAGTCTGAACAGACAAGATCAGGGTGAGAGAGTGGATGCAATAAGATTTCCTTGTGAGATTCCTATAGGACACCATTGGCTGCCCTCAAAGATTGATCAGGGACATTTTCACAATGAAAAAAAAATCCTTTGCATATAGCTCTCCTGATTTCTTTCTGAACCATGCAGTTTTCCAATTTTCTTAAAATTTTATCACAATAAGATTCAGTGATGAGCCTGTGTCTTTTGAAAACTATCAAGAGTACTCACATGGAAATCCAGGACACAGTTTCCAGAAACTTCTGAGTTGTCCTTTCTGCCCAGGAAATCTTCCCAAGAAGCCACTGTTTTTCTTTTTAATTTTTCTTTATTAGTATAAAAAAAATTTGTGAAGAAAACAATGAAATTATAGGATAATGGTATTTTTCCATGAACTTTTTTATGCCCCTCACATAATTTATATTTCAAATGGATTATGTTAATGCTATCATTCAATAACTATTCTATGATATTTACTATGTTCCAGATAATGTCCAGAATGAAAAAATGAAAATTTAAAACTTATACACTTAAAGATTTTGTCAGTGGATATGTTATTATTATTATTATTATTATTATTAATCTTCTTTGTGAGCTCCTACATCTTATCACAATCCATACATTAATCCATTGTGCCAATCACATTTGTACATATGTTGGCATAATATTTTTCAAAACATATTCTTTCTACTTGAACCCTTGGTATTCGCTCCTCATTCCCCCCTCCCTCCCCCATGAACCATTGATGTTATTATTATTTTCATATGTTGCATTGTCCTCTGTCACTCTTCACTCATTTTTCTATTGGTACTCTCCCTGCGATGGGGTTATAGGTTGATCTCAATCATTACTTCTCCCTTTCTCTCCCCCCACCCCTCACAACACCTTCTTCTAATCCTCCTAGTATCTCTATTCTCATTGTTGGCCCTGAGGAGTTTATCTATCCCAGATTTCCTGTGTTGAGGGTTCTTACCTGTAGCAGTGTGCATGTTCTGGTCTAATACAATTTGTAAGGTGGAATTGAAGTCATGAGAGTGATGGGGAGGAAGTATTAAAGAAACAGAGGAAAGCTGTGTGTTTCCTGGGCACTATACTGCCCCCTGACTGGTTCATCTCTTCCTTGTGACCCTTCAGTGAGGGGATGTCCAATTGTCTATAGATGGGCTTTAGACATCCACTCCCCACCCCCAACTCACATTGGTATGATTTTGTTCTGGGTCTTAAATGCCTGATCCTACTGATACTTCATGATCACGTAGGCTGGTGTGTCTCCTTGGGGGCTTTGTTGCTTCTCCCCTAGATGGCTGCTTGTTTATCTTCAAGCATTTAAGACCCCAGATGCTAAATATTTTAATATCTGGGCACCATTAGCTTTCTTCATAATATTTACTTGTGCACTCATTTTGTCTCCTGTGATCTTGCCAAGAAGGTGAGCATAACAGAATGCTGGATTATTAGAACAAAGTGTTTTTGCGTTAAGAGGTACTTGAGTAGAGGCCCAATGTTCATCTGCAACCTTAATTCTTAACACATAGATATAAGTACGTAGATCTATATCCCTACAGTTATATATAAATATATTTACATATGTACATGCCTGTATTTAGGCCTCGATAAATGTCCTTTTCCTTCTAGTTCTTTCCTCTGTTTCATTTTATCTTCCTCTTGTTCTACCATTATGTTCAGTCTTCATTCAAGTTTATTAATTCTTCACTGTTATATTGCCCTTGATTAATCCCTACTAGGCATCTTATGCCTTTCTCTCCATTGATATTAGTTCAACATCAGTTCCGTTGTTTTCGTTTCAGAGGAGAGCAAAGCAATGCAATCCCTAGGGAATATCAAAAATAGACTTTGGGGACCAAGTGTGGCTCCCCAATAAGACTCGACTGGACAATACTCTGAAAGGTCAAAAAACAGACCTGGAGCCATTAATAGTTTTTTTCTTTTTGGAAGCCACTATTTTGATTGCATCTTATGTATCTTTTTAAAAATCATCTTCATTAATTTCTATCTTGTTTAAAAGAGTGATGGAAAGGCCAGCTTGGATCTAGCTGATTGTGGCACAATACATTGGGCATCCCCAGAAGTGAAACCTGGCTGAGGCAAAGTTGTTCACTTAAAATTGAGAGCACCAAACCAGGGGAGCCTAAAGTCTTCTTCTATCAGTTTCTGGACTCCAGGGAGTTCCTTTGCTCATTAAGTTGATGGTCTCTCTCTCTTCAGTCCACCTTTGAGATCTTTCAGACCTTCTTTAATAAGTTCGATGCACCTGAAAAAAGAAGCACTTATTCTATATGAAACTGCATCTGGGAAGGTATCCATAAAATTGGATAGTAGTCTTGACTGCAAAATTATTTTTTTTCCCATAACATAAAACGTATCTTAAGAAGACAAAGATGAGTGATTTATGGAAAGAACTTGTTTTCAGCCATCCACTAACGGAAGATATATGTTTAACCCCCTATGGAGTGTAATTCTACTGCAAAACACCTGGGATTGCCTTGAGTCAAAATAGATGACTCAAAAGAGGGCAAGAGGTTTGGTGTTGGTTCTTATAGACGGCACTTCCAAGGCACATAAGAGTTGAATGGCCAAAGAGAGCAGCAAATGGAGGTAGAAATTGATGTAGCCTCACAGCTGTGAAAATCTGCAATCAATGATCTGTAAGCTTCCCCTCCCACCTCCCTTAGAATCAAGGATTGCAACCCAGTGGTGATTGTGGGTAAAGGACTGGAAGTATTTGAGGTGTTCTTTTTGTGTAATTGTCTCAGTAAATTGTAGAATGTACCGATAGCACTTCCTCACACTAGCAAATATGAACCAGGAGAGAAATGACTCCATAGGTGAGTTTTCCCCAACTTGGCAAGTCTTCAGATCATGGTTGTTTCTCTTGAACTGTCCTTTGTGTCAAAACGAAGAAGAGGAGAAAGAATGAGGACTTTCTCTATCAAGTAAAACTATGTGAGTTTACCACAAATATGGGGAAATGTGAATCCACGTTTGGTCTCTTGCTGTGTCCTTCTATTAAGATAATTGTTTTGTTCTTGATGTCTTGTCTACCTATATACAAAATTGGCAGTGGGATAACCTTGTAAGAATTACACTTGGGTATAATTGTGCAATTTTACCCATGAGTATAAATGTGCCTTTTATGCAAACACATGGTTAACAGACAAAATTAAGGGAATGAAGATTAGGTAAGAATAGACAGTGGAAAGAGCTAGAATTCCTAGCGTTTAACCAAATGAACACCCTCTCTCATTATCTGTCATGCGTGAAGTTTTTATAGGCTCGCTGAAGGCAAAGGTCATACCGTACTCTTCATTCTCACTTTACAACTCCATGCATAGTTTCAAACACATTAGATGGGTTCATACAATTGGTGTTGCATCAAAACATGTTAAGAGTAATGTGGATCTTAATTCCTGTAAGTCATATATTTTAAAAAATACCCCTGAATTGTATTTGCCCTCTAAAATGACCGTGTGTAGTATTAGGTGGTTTTATGTAAGTGAAGTTATCCTCTGCAAGGCTCAGTCCCCATGCCAGCTTTTCTGTTACCCTTCCCAGGTTCCTTACCTTGAGTGAGATAGTTTCTCTAGGTTCTGCACATACTGAATTTAAGGCACTTAGCTCATTGTTGTAAATATGATATGTTAGCCCATCTTCTCCTCAAGTTTGTGAGATCTTTGAGGGCAGGGATTACATTTTGCTTGTTGCGGAACCCACAGCTCTCTACCCCTGTTCCTGTACGCAGTTCTTAGGCAAGAGAATACATGATTAAGTCTCACAGTCTTTTTATACATGGAAATTAATTCATATATGCAAATCTAGTCATTTGCATATCACATTAGCCCTGCACTAATTTGAGGAGCCCTGGTGTTGGGCTGTGTTCAACAAGGTCAGCAGTTTGAATCCAGCAGTCACTGATGTCTACTCTCGCTCACAGTCTCAGAAACCCACGGGGACAGCGCTACCCTGTCCTGTCGCATCGTTTTGAATCAGCATGGCCTCAAGGGCAGTGAGTTCGTTTTGGATTAAAAGCCACTATTTTTTCACTTAAGGGAGATTTTGAGACACTACCTGAAGGGTGAACTGTAGAAATCAAATCCAGGTCTTCTATCTGACCGTAGGCAGGGGGCACTGCAGATGGCATCTCATTGGCTTTCTCCAACAAGAGGGCTGGGGGACCCTCACACTCTGTGTGGAGGGGAGTGACTAAGAAGCACAAAAGGGAGCAGTGCCAATGATGCATCAGTGTCAGTTTATTTATTTGATTCCCATAAAGAACTATTATGATATAAGATAACTTTAGGATAGTTCTGATACCGGGAAAAATCAATACTAGAAATATAGATTTCTGCAGATTTAGTTGGTTAAAAATACAACATATAAAATTCTCCTCTCTTGCAGTAAAAATTCCATTTAAGCTTAATCAGCAGTGAGGGTCCAATTTGGGAAGGAAGCTAATACGGTTAGTAAGATAAGTAGCCAGGTACAAGACATCACCCCAATTTGGAGAAACAAGGGTGTATGAAGCTTCATGGGATGAGGGACTGATGGCCTCTGGAGAAATTACATATTTTTCAGACCATAAGATGCAAAGTGGGGGGTGGGGCAAACAAGGGTGCGTCTTCTGGTCCAAAGATGTCATACCCCAGAACATTTTAGTAGGTATAAATAATTTCCTTATGTAGGTATAGACAATTTCTTTATGTAAATAGAGATAATTTCCTTTGCGACTTTCTTAGAGTACTATTTACACCTGGTGGCCTTGTGAAGACCCTGCTACTCTCCTCCTTGATTCATTGTGACAAGCTGTCTTGCACCTCTGGAAGTCCAACAACAGTTCCTGAGTGGCACAAATGGTTCCGTGTTAGACTACTCTCAGAAAGGTTGATGGTTCAAAACCACCCAGAGGTGCCTCAGAAGAAAGGCCTGGAGATCTGATTTTGAAAGCTCACACCCTTGAAAATGCTCGGGAGCAATTCAACCACACACACACACACACACACACACACACACACACACACAGGTTTCCATCATTAGATTGACTTGATGACAGCAAAAGAGCACCTTTTGTTCTCTCTGTTCCTCCTGTCCACAGGCTGGTCTCTTGGCTTCAGTGGCCTTCCAACCCTTCTGATGCCACATCGCCCAAGTCTTTCCTTTCTTGTGTGTAGTGTTACACATAAGCAGTTACACATATTTGAAAGGACCTTCTAGTGGCTTCGTTGTTTGAAGCTCTTGTTAAACATTATGAGTCATTTGATAACTGTATTATCATGGCTCTCTTCCAGAGGCTCTGGCTGTTAGTTTTGAATTGTCAAAACGGTTTCCTGAATTTGCTCAGGGCTTTGGCCTTTGGCCTAAAACCTTCAGTTGCTGTCAAGTTGATGCAGACTCGTGGTAACGCTGAGCTCCAGACTGTACTGGGCCCCTGGGTTCACAGGGAAAATCAGGATTTTCACCCAAAGCGCCTCTGGAAGGACCCAATCACCAGCTTTTCCATGAGTAGCTGACTGCTTCACTTTGTGTCACCAGGTGACCTGCTTCTTGTCTTTATCATAAAAACCTCACACCAAACTCACTGCCATGAAGTCAATTCTGACTTACACCGACCCTATAGCACAGGGTCAAAGTGGCCCAGTGAGTTTCTGAGGCTGTAACTCTTCACAAAAGTAGAAAACTTTCTCTCTCTTCTGAGCAGTGCCTGGTGGTTTTGAACGTCTGACCTTCTGGATCACCATCGAATGTCTAAGCATGATATCACCAGCTCTTGTATATCATAATACTACTATAAAATTTTGTCTTTCGGTAAAACAGAATACTTATTTCTAAACTAAATTTATCTCTCACAACATTACTATATATCATAATATTACTATAAAATTTTGGTCTTAGGTTAAACAGAATGCTTATTTCTAAATTAAATGTCTCTCTCTCTCTCTGACTCACAGTTTGCTGTGACTGAATTTCTGAATTATAAGTCCTTATTCAAATGAAATCTGGTTGTATTTGGAGCAGACCTGCAAGTGGGAGAAGGACTATTAAGTCTGTGATCCCAAAGAAATGAATGTGCTTGGTGTGCAGCCAGGTATGCTGTGAGTTCTGGATTGAAGTACTCATGTGGGAAATAGAGAGACTTTAACATATGGATTCTCAGAAGAAAATGCAACTGTTCCCCATAAGAAATATGGAGTTATTCTTAGTACTTTTTAATGTGTGGTTGACTATATATTTTTGAGTAGTGCCATTTTTAACACTTGGCAATTCTAGCCAAAGATCTTCATTTCCTGGGGTAATTTTAATAATTCATCCATTCATATAGCAAGTATTTAGTGAGGATTGATGATCTAACCCTGTGTTTGACTTGATGAGAAATGCAAGAAAAGTGGAAGAGAATCCATCTTCATGAAATTTAGAATATTGTTAGAAAATAAAGCCATTGCATGTAAGTGTCTGTGTATAGTGACTGGGTGCTAAGTAGAAACCAAAAAATGGAGCTATTTGTTAATAGATTAAAAACAGCCATATAGGTCATTTAAAAAACCCAAAGCAACAACAAAAAACCCATATGGGCTTTGTACTATGTTAAGTTTTAGAGAAAAAAAAAGATTGAACCCTGATGCAGAGGTTTGGCATTCCTTGCCTAGGAAGTGCTCAGATCCTATGATGTGGGCAATGGAGTAATTAGAAAATTGTGGGGTACAGATTGTACTGTCAGAGGGGTTGGCACCAACATGAGCCCAGAGTTCACGGTGGTGACGGCAGCAGCGGGGGCAGTCCAGAATCATAGTGGAGGGGAGTTGCCAAGGCAGTGGTATCTTTAGTGTTGGGCTCACCTGTCACTAAGGGCAGTGTCACTTAACACACACACATACACACACACACACACACACGCACACACCATCAATCTGGTTGCTCCCAGGTAGAGTTCAGCTATGACCATCGATGGGAAAGTAAGGTCTCCACCTTGGCCCATGGAGAGGGTAGGAGTTGCAGGAGGAGGCAAGAGAGGTGGGTTCACTTAGGACAACTGTGGGCACTGTATCAGGGGTGCAGACAGGCATGTTTCACTAGTTGGCCATGCTTGTAGCTGCTGGAGTGACATTACCAGTTATTACATTGGGTGACAGCAAACACAGTGATGCCACTGGTATACATATAAAGCAATTCCAACACAGGGAGATGTGGGTAATAACCAACTAACCGAGGCAGAACCAACTATGTAGAGTGGCTTCTTGACAGATAGCGAAGTCATGTTGGGCTGTGTGTAGCCAGAGAGAGAGAGAGAGAGAGTGAGAGAGAGAGAGAGAGCCATAGAAAAACTGCCTTTGAGGAACTGAGCCACATCCTGTAAGAAGCATATACATTACAATGAAAACTATAATGCATCCTAGTTAATGTATACATTAGGAGCCCTCGTGCCATCATGGGTAATATGTTGGGTTGTTAACTGTAAGGTCAGCAGTTCAAACCCACCAGACCACTCTGTGGGAAGAACACAAAGCTTTCTCCTCCCTGAAGATTTACCGTCTCACAGACCCACAGGGGAAGTTCTACTCTGTCCTGCAGAGTCACTCTGCACTGGGATCAACTTGATAGCAGTGAATTAAAAAAAAAATATATATATATATACATGTTCTAGAGAGAAAAGAGGAAGGCAACAGAGGCAGAAAAACACAGTTGTAACTGCAAAAGGTGGAAATTACTACAGATAAGGGGGTGGGCCCACTTACATGGGGAATCCTCTTACTAAAAAGAGATAGTATTAGATGGAGCGAGGGATGAACAGTATGGGCCTGAAGGGTTCAGTCAAATGAGAAATAGATAAAAGCAGTTAAAATACTAACATATATTGTGCTAAGAGTCAGAGTAGAGTTCTTACAGATAATGCACTCAGCTGCTGACCCAAAGGTTGAAAGTTTGTGTCTACATGGAGGTAGAGCAAGAGAAAGGTGTGATGATCTGCTTCCAAAAATCAGTCCAAGAGCGCAGTTCGACTCTGACACGCATAGGATGATCGTGAGTCAGATGGGACACGGTGGCAGTTGGCTAGTTGCTCTGAAGGCAGTGGCCTCTGTGGATTTTCAAACAGATTCCCGGGTCCCTCTCTTTCTGACTGTGTGGCTTTGGGAAATTTATGTAATCATTCTGTGTCTTCAGTGTCCTCATCCATGAAGAAGTGGGAAACACAGGTCACTTGGTGGTGGTGAAGTTTCAATGAGCCCCTAGTATATAGAGTGTTTGGAACAAGCCTGGACAGCCGTACATTTATCTATATACATATAAAGCATCTATTAAAGAGTGTTCATGAAATAATAGAAAACTATTATGTGTTACTAGGTACGGGGAGATATGAAAACAATAAAATGTGAGAAGGATGATTTTGGTTATAATACAGTGGACTTGACTGAGGAGCATTTCTGGCACTAGAAGACTGGATGGGAGAGGTCTCATGAGGCTCTGGGTAAAAAGGGAGTTGGTGCAGGGAGCAGCATGGGGAGAAACAAAGTGTTTTGACTAGAAAGCATCATGAGACGACAGAAAGAACTAGCATTCGGGCGTGGGACGGACATGGGATGTGAGAAGTGAAAGGCAGAGATGACTCTCATGCTGTGGGGAGAGACTGGGAAAAGATTTGTGCCATAGACAACAAATGGGGGAAGTTATGCATGGATGGACCTCAAAGCTCAGTAAATGAAATCTACTGCACTTAGCCTGCATTTGCTCAAATAATAATAATCATTAGGTAGAATTTCTTCTTCCTTTGTGCTTTTGTGCAATTCTTTTGCCATCTGTTCTAGGAATAATCCAGGATGTCAGTCCACACTCAGAATGGAAAGCTAATTCTCAAAAAAAGGCATTTCTCATCTAAACACAAGGGTTTCTCAGCATTGACTTAAACAAATTACAAATAGGAGCTGGATCGGGAAGAACTGAACTGTCTAACCATTTGGCATTTAACAGACTCAAGGGGACAAACCATTCCGGTTGGCATTCAAAACAAAACAAAACAAAGACCCCCAACTACACAACTCTAAAATAAAACCAAAAAATTAGGTCAGGAAGTGACCGTGAGGCAAAGTCTTAAATCTTATAGGTCAACAGGTCAGCCTGCTTTAAAAACTGTAATTATAGTTCTTAATTCTTCAATGGGCTTACAGTGTCATGTTAAGGTTATCCACTCCCCTATTCCAGAGCCCATAATGTGACTCGAGGCATGCTTATGGCTTCTCCAGGTATTAAAGAAGCTTGATATGTTTTTGTTTCATTAATCTTTTCTCAGAGGCCAGCGATGAGTTCATCTGACTCTTTTCCATCAAGTTGAGAACTCTTTTCAATTAAAAACTCCTCTCTACAGATGGTCTTAGCATTAGGCAAGGCCTGTTCTGTCTAAAACAACAAATATTGGGATATTTCAGGAGTTACTCAATAAATCACTAGACGTGGAATTGACTACATGAGGTTCATGTCTTTTTTTTTTTTTAAGTGTACGAAAGTTGAAATGATGAGAATTGGGCCCATATGGTTTATTGTCCTCAGAATGGATCAGTTTCATTATAGTGCTTGGGCAATTGTGTTGCACATTAATGTGAAATATTGCGTATGTTTTAACTAAGCTATCTGCTATGAAATATTTTATCCTAAACATTACAATTACAAAGGCGATAATAGAAACAGTTGAAGCCAGGAGAGAAAGCTCTGCTAAAGAGGATTAGAAGGACCATTTATTGACTAGTATGGATTTCTCCCAAGCCCCTGTGTGCAGAAAGCATGCAATGCGTGAATAATTCATCTAGAAATTCTATCGTGAAGTTGTATCAGTTTCCACAGTCAGACCTGGCTGTGGAAGAGGAAAATACATCAACATCTGTGACAACCTCTATGAAGAGACAGTGGCAAAGCCTTTCAGGCACCAGGAGCAAAGCAAAATATAATAAATTCACTTAAGTGTCAAATTTGTGTCGGCTGAATAATGACACCATATGTCTGGGTTGTTATGTCACCAGAGACGGTCCTGAGAAAAACACATGGCTTTATAAAAATGGCTGTCAGGCGGGCAGGAAACTTTTCTGGCTCCTGTCCTTCTGTCCGAAGAAACAGACACCGTCCAGGAGGGCCATGTCGGATGACCAGAAACGATTTTTTGCTTGCTGGTTGTAATCAATTTGTCCGCTTGTGGGGTGAGCCTGTTGTCTGGCATTGGGGCCACAAAGTAGAAGCGGTTGTTTGATGTGTGCCAGCTTTTACGCGAGGCCTGTTCGGCGTGGGTGTCCCAGAGAGCCTGGCTGTTCCCAAGCTCACTGATGAGCTCTCCTCGGGCGCTGGACTGCAGACACCGGCTCCCTGACAGCATGCCCATGAGGAAACTAAGGCTCAGGCAAGGTTTTGCTCCAGGAGAAACCAAGGCACAGGAAGGTTATGCTTATGTGAGCCTGTAGGCAGCAACCCACGGGAGTTTGGAGTTACCCCTCGATCCTGGATTCTGCCTCCTCCCTGTGGGCTATTTCCCTGCTCACACACGCCTGCCCCGCGTGGTCCGGCAACTAGGTGAAGGGGGAGCTCGCTGTGCCATCTGCTGCTAGAGATTTACACGCTAGAGGAGGACACAGGCAGAGCCCTTGCGGGTGAGGATGTTCAAGGCTAGTGTCCTAATCCCCCACCCCCACCCCAGGGCCTCTGGGGAGAGGATGTGGGCCCACGCGGCTGCGAAACTCAGCATCCATTTGGTACTTCTGGCCTTATTTGTCCATCACATGTAGTCCAATGACACTTCGATTGGGTCCGAGGGGAAGCATTTGGGAAGGGTTCTGTTGAGCTCTGTAAAGGACCAAGGAAATGCTGTGGATTCATTTGCAGCTCAGTGCTCTAGGCTGAACAACTTGGCAATTCTCTGTGAGCAAAAGGCCTGGTCATCGATTTTTAGAAAGAGCTCACCCTAGAAGTCTGTGGGAGGCAGTGCTATTCTGTCTCGTGGGGCTGGGACATTTTGAAAACACTGAACTGTTTGTTTTTCGTATTTTGTTTTCTGTGTTTGTATCAGGAGAAAGACAGGAGTTATCACCTGGGAAATTCTGTCCTAGAGCAATGCTAGGAGTCGGCATCGGCACCATAACAGTGAGTTTGGTTTAGTGTTTGTAATGTTTTTAAAAAATTAGTGGCAAAATATACGTCACAAAATGCCATTTGCAAATTTCCTGTGAGCAATTCAGTGGCGTTGATGAAATTAAATTAAATTCACCCCATGGTTCATCTGCCACCCTGATGTATTCCCAAGTTCTATTTACCACCCCACTGAAACCCAATACCCATCGAGCAATAAACTTCCCATTCCCAACCCCTGGTAGGCACTCATAAGCTTTCATCTTGGTGCATAATCTCTTCTTGATACTTCATGGAAGTGGGAGCATCCAACATTCAACCATCCTTTGGGTCTGACTTACTTCCCTTGGCATTAGGTTGTCAAGATGCTTCTATATCATGTATCAGTATTTCATGTCCTTCAGTGGATGACTTGAGTAACTTTTAAACAATAATCATTTTAAAGTGGTTCTCAGCAAAACCGGGCTTTTCTGAGTCACCGGGAGAGCTTGTGTGTGTGTGTGTGTGTGTGTGTGTGTGTGTGTGTGTGTATGTAGGAGCCCTGGGAAAGGGGAGAAGGATGGTTAAGTGCTTGGGTGGTAACTGAAAGATCTGAAGTAACAGGAGGGCTGAGGGAAGGGAGGATTTGGGGATCTCCTCCCATAAAGACCCTGGCCTAGGGAAGCTGATGGCGCAGTTGTCCTCTGTCCTACTGAGCAGTTATGAGTTGGCTTCATGCAAACAACAGCAGCACGTCTATGTTTCCATCTACAGTTATCTATGTACGATGGTGTTCTGAAATGTTGTTGGAAAGCAGGATGAAAAAGATAATAAAACATTTCCATGAACTTCTTGAAACTGCTGTACAGCTCTGTCTACAAAGGGACTTTGAAAGGTTCTTGGAAAGATCCCCTAATTTTCACTTTCTTCTTTGCCTCCTCATATGCCTCTGTCTCTATATCTCTATAGACCTGTACTTGAAGAGACTGATACACAACTGAAAAGTAGAGACTTACATTTCCTCTGACCAGTGGCTTTGCTGGACAATGATTCTTCAAAACATCAAGAGCAAGGCAAAACAGACCAAAAAGAATTGTGGTTTCTTGAGCGGACCGAAGAGTTTTTCAATCAACAGTGTAAAGCAATGAAGGTGATCATACAATTGTAGTCATCCTGACTGCATCTGAGAAGGGAAGTTTAAGGAGTGTACACGTATCTCGTTGGGCAATCATTTTTGTCAGTTTTCTCCCTACCATGTTCTGGAATAATCTGTTTTTCTGTAGACTGTTAGATAGGTGCTGGAAAGATGCTGCATAGTTTGAAGTGAAATCTGTTGCTCCACTCTTATGAGTGGGACCTGACACCATGACTATTTTCCTAACAGGAAATAGCAGCAGTGAAGCTGTAGCTGTGGTTATGTCCCTTCAAGACCCAAGTCTTTGGGTGGACTGTGCCTCTCCTAGCTGACAGCATTAGCTCTGGGGTTATTTTCTCTTAAAGCTCACCCACTCCGTTGATGAAAAACTCAATCCCATGGGGAAACACCTGTTTCTGCAGGCTGTCCAGTCATCTTAGTGAAACTCTGGGCCAAACATCAGTCTCAGTTGTCAATGTGTGAGAGACCCACAGTGAGGGCTCCAGCCTAGTTGAGTCTCCAAATGATGGCAGCCTTAGCCAGTATCACACTCTGAAGGACCACTCCACTGAGGCCAGTCAGCTCGCAGAATCACAAGAGTTAAAAGAACAGCTCCAACTTCAGCTACCAAGCACTGGTGAGGTTTGTTAAGCACCATTAGATAGCTAATGCAGAGGGTCAGTGTCTTTCTCAGGCCATAGTAGTCTAAAATGATAACTTCTAAATAGTAGTTTGGCCCTACCTTCACCTCCTGTGTGGGAATTCAGTCCTCTCATTTTCTCCCCACTTAATTTCCCTAAGGGGTATCTGGGATGTATGTGCTGGAGACTAATGCTTTGGGCTGACATGTGGCACTGACATCTATTTTCTTACTCTCATGACATCTCTTTCCCTGCTGACATGACACACAGCAGCCCAGCCCCTAAGGCCTCAGGATGTTCATGATGAAGTCCCTAGGATCTCTCTCAAGGTGCCACAGGCATTGCTCAAGAGACTGCTGTTACCATTGTGACTTTATCTCACGACAATGTTAGGAAACAACTGATTATTAAAATATTTTATACTCAATGCATGTTTATGCAATGATTCCCCCCACCCTGATTTCTTTATTAGTTTCTTGGCAGGAAGATGCAAAGGCTCTCAATCAGGAATACAGGTAAATGTTGCGGGTGTTGGAATACACACACGTTTGCCGTGGGGTATGGGCTTGGTGATCTATAGCCGAAAGAAATCAGCCATTGCAAACCTTGTGGAGCCCAACTCTACTCTGACACCTATGAGCAAGAGCTGAACAACTCAACAGCAAGTGGTCGACAGGTCTCGTTAAATCTGAAATAGCGTGTTTATCAAGAACCTGGGCAAAAAATTGTTAAATTAGGGTCAAGGATATCAGTCAGGTTTTTCTCAGCAGGGATTCATGCAGTACTTCGCTCACTCCCTGCTACTGAGTCCATGCCAACTCATAGCCATCCTACAGGATGCAGAAGAACTGGCTCTGTCTTTCACCCGAGTTGAGGCCTGTGCCCTTGAGCTGCTGACCTTGAGGAACACAACCCAACATGTAACCGGTGAGTCACCAGGGCTCTTGCTGCACAATGAGGAGCTAAAATATTTGACGTGTTTTCTATTACTGAGACAATATCAGCAGACAAATATTTTTTATCTTCAGACTTCAATAATAATTTTAACTATAATGCAGCTTAACAAATATGACATTAAAAAGAAACAAACATTTGAGGTAGAAAGGAGAACAGATTTTAGTCTCTAATGTACTATTTAATTAGGGGTGTGGTATCACATTTTTTATGAACGCAGAACCGAACTCACTGCCCTTGAGTCTCTTCTGACTCACAGTGACCCTACAGGGCAGAGTAGAACTACCCTTGTGGGTTTCCGAGACTATCACTCTTTCCAGGAGTAGAAGGCCTCCTCTTTCTCTTATGAAGCAGCTGGTGGTCTTGAACTCTGGACCTTGGGGTTAGCAGCCCAACAGGCAGCTCACTATGCCATCAGAACTCCTCCATTTATTATACCAATTATTAATATTTTCCTGGGATTATTTCTAGCTAATAGTTACACTAATGGGTGCTCATTTCCTTGTTGTCTGCTCAAAAAGAAAAGGGACACCTTTGTAAAACTAAAGTTAGAATAAATGTTAGGATCGTAAATGAAAGGTAGGGCCATTTGTTAAAAAATATGAATGCCTATGTGCCTCTAATTAGATAGGAAAATATAGCCCAAGAGGAAGTAAATGCACACTGGACCAGAGCACCAAGCTAGAATTGTCTTCTGAGATGACATCACCGAACAGCTCAACTCTCTTGTATCTGCTTTTGGAAGGGTGAAGGAAGTAGAAAGACTGGGAAACTGGGTATCAAGAGCTTAATGGAAAAATGAAGGGAAACTTTATGCCTGAAATAGAAGTCTCTTTGATGGTCTCCTTGAAGCAACTAACAGAGAAAAAAGAAGGGGGAAAAAAAGAACAGAAAAGGATTCTACTAGGTGATATGGCTGCTTCCTGCAGAGTGACAGTGATTGGCCAGTGATTAGTACCTGGTGGCACTGATGCATTATCCGGACCATGAGATATTTTAGGAAACTTGAAAAGCTGGTCAGCACAGTTGAAAGATCAACTTTTAAAAGACATTTAATTTAATAAAAGTTGGGGGGAGGGTGCCCACCACCAGAAAGTGGAATACTAGTGTTAGAAAACTACTGCTACATAGTTCTAAAAGTAAATTATTGGAGTCCCTCTGAGTTATGGTACACTCAGAAATTCTCACAGTAGAGCATAGATAGGTCCCTGCTAAGTTAGCTTGGCTACTTTTCCTCATAATGAACATCTGGATAAATTCTTAGGTATGCACGTGAAGAAATTATATATTTTTGGAGATACAGTTCTAGGAGTCCATTTGACACTTGAAACTCGCACCCACCAAAACATGGTGCAGTAACTTTCCAATTTTGAGACTCTCTTTGTCAGACACATTGGCAAGAGGCTTACATCGAAGAGTAGATCTTTTAGAAGTAGGGCTCCTTTGCCAATTTGGAAGATCTTGAATTTTTATTGGAACAATGAAATTGAATTCTAAACTTTTTTTAAAACCACATGTTATAAATATTAACAATGAAGGTAGTGTGGGTGGTGGAGGGTTTTTTTTGAAATGGGAATTTCAATATTGGCTGAGATAATAATAAAGTCATTCATTAAGGAACAACATGGGAAGTTATTCTAATTTTATATTTGTCTTTATATTTTTAAGAAAGGAAACAGGCGTCAAAACAACTTTAGCATAGTAATCAAGTTTACAGATGCAGTACTATTGGGTAAAAGGCACTAGACCAAGTTACAAATATCTATAAAGTAATAAAAGTTGAGGAGGCATATTGGTAAATAGTTAAGATGGCAGACTCTGCGGTCACCTTGGTTTAATCCATAGCTCTGCCATGTATCAGCATGAACTTGGGGCAGACTGAAGTTAAATACCTTGCCCACTTTTCTCACATGTAGAAATTTGAGTCTACTCGGCAGTGCCTTGAAAGAAAGGTCAGTGATCTACCTCTGCAAGCCCTGTCATGGACAACCTTGCAGAGCACACTCCTATGATGACACGCGTGGAGTTGCTGTGAGTCAGAATGGACTAGATGGCCAGGTTTTTTTTTTTCCCTAACCCTAACCCCAAGATGGCCAGGTTTAACGCTGGGCAAGCCCAGAGTAGTATCTACCTCTGGAAATAATGGTGAGGATTTGTTTTAGCTTTTCTCACATTGTGTGTGGGGAAATGGTATGTGTTCAATAGATATCAATTGTTTTTTATAAATATTAGAAAAATAGAAAAAATGTTCTTAAACATCATTCCCTCAAGGGGAAGCAAACCAAAACAAAACACACTATTAGAGCTAATGGACACTGGTTCTCGCAAATAGTTCTTTGACCTATTCCCTGAATTGCTTATTTGATTCACTCTTCCTTACTTCACAGGAAGACTGACTAATAATTGCATCTTAGATAGCTATTAAGACCCTAGAATATTTCTTCTGCATCAGTAGACATGGATGGCCTTCTATCACTTCCATCATTGCATCAATGCATTTTGGCAGGAAAGACGTTCCGCTGGGACAAAAAGCATTGTTGTCAAAGGGTATCTTTCCACTGCCACTTAGTTGGTCTCAAAGAAACAAGACACACAGCAGTCTCCCACCTCCACAGAGTCGATTCTGACCCACAGCAATCCTCTCTGGCAGATTAGAATGGACCCTGTGGACTTTCAAGACCATAAATGCTTACAGGAGCAGACAGCTTCGTTTTTCTCCTGTAGAGCGACTGGTGATTTGGAACGGTAGAACTCGTGTTTGGCAGCCTAATGGGTAGTTTACTGGGTCACCAGGTATACCTAAAGGCCCACAGTAGAATGTCGTCCCAAATTTGGAAGCACGGGGAATGGAGAGGACGCCACCTTCTGAAGGTGAATGTGCCAAGTAGATGCACATTGCAAGTGAGCAGCAAGCTGGAGAATAAAGACATTGGGGTAAATAATTCGGATGAAGCCCTGGTAGCACCGTGGGTGAGGCACTGGGCTGCTGACTACAAGATCAGAAATTCAAACCCACCAGCCGCAAGAGGGGGTTTTCTGCTACTGCGAAGATTTGTGTCCCAGAAAACCTATCTGGGATCCATGGCAGTTGGTTTGGTTTTGAGTTTGGGTATGAACACTCTGTTGTGCTTTTTAAGTCACCATAGTGAAGATAGTCTAAAAACGTAAAGACCATGTATTTTCTCTCTCAGTCTTGACAAAGGGCATTTTTAAAAGAAAAAAATGTGCTTTACTTAGTATCTGTAGTGCATATCTCAGTGGGCTACAGATGACTTCATCATTAAGGGATGATGGCGATTTACCTACATTCTTGAGAAAAGATCAGAGCTGGCCTTTTAGTGTGTCCATATTCATCAAACGATTGTCCTTCCTGCCTCCATTTACAACTCGTCCTAGAAACAGAGACAGGTAGTACAGGTCACCATTGCTTGGCAGCACTTTACATTGACATCACAATCCCGATCCTGACACTCGTTCGCAGTAGGCTGACTTTTGAATGTGATTTAGAGTCCTGTGCCACTTTCCCTCTGAGGAAAGAATGACCTGATCCCACCAAAGAGCCATTCTGGGAATGTTGTTATTCACTGAGAAGAAATTGGTGTTCTGATTCCTCAGTTTTGTGGGCATCTGGCTCAGGCCAGTCGCTCGCTGATCATCCTAGGTTTACTGGAAAGAAACCCAAACAAAAAGCACACATGTCTTGAACCTGACCTAGGGTGGACGAGCTGGGCATGTTCAAGATTCAGTTGAGATGGGCAGACCACCCTTTTCCTTGATGCTGCTCACCTGCTGCCAGGGATGATGGGGTTTGGGATCACTCCAGTTGCTGCTTCTACCCTCAATCTACAATAGCAGGTGTCCCCACTCTGCCGTGAAGCTGGGGAATGCTCTGATTCTTCCTAAACTGGGATCGGGTCGGAAGAAGGTTAATTAGGTCGACAAAGGAATTAGTGAGTCTAACAATGGGGCTTCCGTGAGACAGGCCTCCTCTCTGTCTGGTCATGACAGCACTGGCGCGTCATTGGAAAAGATACGTGATTTGTGCTTTTACGTGTCTTTTCTCAGCCCCATTGAAAAAGAAGTTCTTCATGAAGTTCTATTCTTGACATCTCAAGTTCTTGGCCATGCTCCTGAAAAGCACACCATCAAAAAGCAGTCAGTGTGCTTTTTTAAGGTCTGTCTTGCATAGCATGATGACATAACACTCGTTGCTCAAGAAACAAGGCGAAGAACCCTAGAAACGTTGAAGCCCGTCTTGAACAAATGGCTCTATGTGATAAGCGTGGGCTCATGCCCATGCCCTTTGTAACATTTTGAATTTGGACATCGTTATAAAAATCCTTATCCAAGAGGAACACACCAGCTGCCACAAGTCATTCCCAAAGAAAACACAGCAACCAAATCCGACTGTAGATTCTGCAGCACGTCGATTCTGACTTCTAGCCACCCTGTAGGCAGAGTCGAGTGGCCCCGTGAAGGTTCCTGGCTAGAAATCTCTGTGAAAGCAGATGGCCATGAACCTTCTTCCTCATCACAAGGGGCGGATTCAAACCAGCCACTTCTGGGTTAGTTGCCAAGTGCTTCACATTGTGTCCCCAGGGCTCTTTCCCACCTCAACCAGGCCTGAATAATACAACATTTAATCAGACACATCCCGTGTGTTCTTTCCACATCTAAAGACAACATCAACTCCTTTTGGACTTTTCTGTTTGTCTTACTTCATGAGAAATACTGCCAGAGATTATCCACATACCTTGCTAGAATCAGTTTTAAGCGAGTAATGCTGGAGAGGAGGGAAGAGACACACACAGACACACACAATGAACCTCAAGTCTTGGGGTGTCTACCTTGGCAGTGAGGAGCTGCCTTCTTTTTAACCTGTGCAAACACCAGTCAATCCTGGAGGGCCAGCGGAGAAAAAGCCCCCAGGCACCAAACGTACCTGCTCAGAAACCACATACAAGGTGATTTCTTTCCACTGACACAACTGTCACCTTTGCCAGATACGCAGACAGTGGGCTACCTCACAGACTCCTGGCTACTTTTTGTTCCCCTGAAGTCGCAAGTTCTTTGTTTATCTGTTCTTTTTGAACCCTGGGAAAAATATATCAAAGTGATTCAGCCTGCCAAAATTTTGTGCACTTAGGAACTGGCGCCATGACAAACGCCTGCAGAGAAGAGAAAAGATTTCTGTGTTTCTTAGTGTTCGGCTCTCCCTTGAGATGCTTCCAGAGACTTGAAAGGAGGGCTGAGCCCGGGGGCTGATGAAACCCGCTCGTATTAAAATTGAAAGTTGGTGTGAATGACCCTCGCACGCTACCTTCAGACCCAGCCCCGCAGCCCAGCAAACTGGGATCACTTATCAGAGAAATTAGAGCTCGAAAATAGCAGGCCAGGCCTCTTACCCTTTTACCTGGCAAGAGAAGAATGGTTCCCTGTGGCCTCTATTCTTTAGTCTGGGTGGATTGTGAGACATGCCTCAGGAAGAGAGAGCCCCAATCTTCCTTGGGGAGTTCTCGCAGGAGAGGAAAACTTGGAATGCTTGTTCTGCAAATAAGCTGAAGACATCTTTGGGTTCGGGTCACTCCCATTAGTTTGGGACAAGCCTTGCCTCGTCTAGGCTTTGTGGTCTTCAGAAAGTACTCAGTTCTCTGATTTCTCCATATCTCAAGAGGGAAATTATAGCAACATTAAAATACTGTTTGCAAAAGACGGGAGAGCTGTGAGGGCGGAAGGCATCCCAGCTCGTGGCTCCCCGAGTTCCACGTGGTCTCATCATTTCTTCGGACAACCCCAGAGTCCACCAAATCTAACAAAAACATTTATAAATGCTGAAATTGGCCTGCTCTGTTTTGGAGACAGTGTGCCCAGAGCTTAGAATAAGTTGGGCGTCTCACCCAATGTTATCACCTTGTATCTGTCATAGTCCGTAACCAAATTGTGGAGGCCAGTCGTGCTTTAATTCCATGCTGCTTCGAGGGTGCTGCAAGTCATGGGGGTCGTAGGCATCGTGTCCACGACTCTCTTGTTTAATGCTCCTATTTTCATTTCATCATCCTTGAAATTACTACCTTGGAAAGCTTTCACTAAACCAGATGAACTGCCGTGCTCTTGCCTGCCTGCCTCTCTGCCTGATTGCTACAAACATTTTCACCTAACAGGGAACACTGTTTTGAGCAGAAAGGGTGGTTTCCCAACTCAGGGTTCTACAGGATTGGAACAGAATTGGCCAGGGGAGGCATTGAGGAGTGCTCATCAGAACTGTTCACTGGTATACGATCACAGATAACATGTGAGACCCAAGAGAGAAATTGATTTAATTTTATTTTCACTGCTACTTCTTTGAGGCAGGTAGGTTAGCATTCCTCTTTTAAAGCTAAGCAAACCAAGTCTTAAGCTATGTGTTCAAGTTTAAGCTATTTGTCCAAGACCACACACTCAGAGATGGAACTGGGCTTGCCCCACTGTAGCCTTACTCCAAACTGTATGTCTTTAAATCACCATGTAGTGTATGCAATGAAAATGCTAGTGATGCTCATCATAGCAACAAATATTTATGGAGGGCTCGAGTGCCAGGCTTTATGATAAGGCTTTCACCTGTGTTATCCTACTAATAGCTAGAGTTGCTCTGCAAGGTAGGTGGTTTTCATATATCCCCTTTTTATAGGAGGCAAATCCTTTCATCAAATTGACATAACTTTAAAGGTTCAAAACTGTGCATTCAAACCCAGGCAAGTCAACTCTAGAGTCCGTAATCTTCCCTCACCCTTGCCTCTCTCAACAACCCCGCCTTTAGCCCCAAAGAGATAGTTATGCCTCTGACATCATAAGAGTCATTATAAAATGCAAGCCTACAGTCCTTGCTTTAGGGCACAGAGCTCTTGTACTGCTGAATCTGAATTGGTGCATTTAGTCAGCAGTGAGATGAAAGCTCATTCTGGCCCGTCATCCTGCGCGTTCTTGTGTGATTACGGAAGAGGGATCTTTAAGAGTTGGTGGGGAAAATTCACGATCTGTTCATTTCAGTTATCCTAAGAACCCTTTGAACATCCCCTCTATGTTCCAGCTCAAGCCAAAATGATCTCCCCATAGCTTATTGTCTCTCATTATACACTCAAAGCAATTTGAAAGTCAACCCAGTGCTGTCTTTCAAAAGATCTTCTAAATGGAAGCCACATTGGCAAATGCCAAAGTCAAGTATTTTGTTTTTAAGAGAGAGAAAGGATGGGGGGGGGGGGGTGTTGGAGATTCCCACAGAAAACCGGTGGACTAGAGACAACAAATGTCTGTGTGACCAAGAGACTGAGGAGGCACACAGAAGAGCCTTGGGCTGGAGAGAAGGAACTGGAAATTGAACTAAATTAGTAAGAGGAATGGACAATCCTGGTGTGTTTTCGTGACACTGAGCAAAAGGGAAAAGGCATCTTCTCAAAGTTGGAGAATGGGCACAAACAATGGGGCTTCATTTTTTACTCCTAGAGAGGAAAGAGGCTCCCTGCCCACTGCTCTAACCTCCCCCACAACTTCCGCTCAATGTTTCCATTTCTCAGACATAGAGCGTTCCTGAGTTTAGTGTATTTTGACCCCAGTAATTGGTTCAAGGATGTCCATACAATCCAACCGGAATCAGTGTTAGTCTGTTGGCAAAGTAACTAGAAGGAAGGAGAGTTGATTTTCTCAGGAATTTAAATCAGGGGGTCTACCCTCTCTATGCTGGTGTGATCACAGAAATCTGCACATGAAATTCTTTTAAAGGATTGTAGATATGATCAGGAGAAAGAGGAGGCTGATCACCCGCAGAAAGAATTACAGTCTTGGAAACTTACAGGGCCAGTTCTGTGGTGCCCCAGAGGGTCACCCTGAGGCAGAATTGACTCAATGACAGAATATTTGAGATTGAATAGATCTGACAGATATCTCTATACCATCTCTATCATCCATCTATCTGCCTGTTTCTATCTATCTATCTATCTATCGATCTATCTATCTATCTATCTATCATCTATCATCTTCTATCTATCATTGTATCTGGATTAATCAATCCTTCCAGATTGAGCCAATCTGATTTGGGTTTTCTGAAGTTTCCACAATTTGGAATTTAGAATTCGGTTTGATTGAGAAAAGCTGGATCTTTTTTTTTTTTTTTTTTTTTTTTGAGCTGGATCTTTCTTAGTGCATTTTGTCAAGAAACACTATTCTGATCACCCGGAAGATTTTAGGTCCACCCCTGAACTATTTTGAGGGATGGCTAAATTAAGGATGATTTTTATTTTCTAATACCGTACTGTTTTCTATAAAGCAACACTTATTTCATGTGCATAGGAAAATATTATCTATGCAATTTCAAGATTCCCTCAGGGAGTCAATGAACTGATCACACTGCTCCTTCCTCTCCAGCCGCCCCATC
>PVJH01001197.1:165015-226625 GCA_004026705.1 Nesogale talazaci | reverse complement strand
ATGATTTTGAAATGAGACGTTTCACAAAAAGATCAAGCTTTCTGGCTTCTCTTGACCACCCAGAACCCGTTACTGCTGACCCTGTCTCCATGGCAGGAACTAGTGAAGGTGGAGCGGCAGCTGGGCCTGGATGGATGGACTCAGGTTGCCGCTGCTCCCAACTCGTTCCTGACTATGTCAGCGATTTCACATCTCTCTTCAAAAAGAAAGCCAACTTTACATAGAGGGGGCCGATGTTCTTCACACCTGTACCTTGTTATGTATACCCTGGATTTGAAACATCTGCTCTGAAACATCGCTGGCCATGTGGCTAAAAAACATCCGAGCCAGAGTTCCTGTCGTGACTCTGCAAGGACATGTTCTCAAAGGCTCCTCTGCACAGAGACCCAGGTCCACTGTAAGCAACCTTGTCACTATCCACACCACTACCTATACTTCACTGAGAAAGGCACGCCTTCGATTTCTATTTCCGGGATGTGAAATTGCAACAACAGACGTGCATCTCTGAAGAAGTCAGGTCGTCGTCTGGCTTCTGGAAACGTCCTCAGTGTGTGCGGACGTGTTTCCACGGGTGGTATAGGGGCGTCGTCCAAGCACCCTCGGTACAAGACAGACTCTTCGGTCCACTTACTTAGAGTTACCCGTTTATCGGCCATCTTCCTTTTCTTAGTAACAGCCATAGCTGGGACTTAAGTGTCTCTTAGAGATCAGGTCGGGTCCCACACACCACCACCCTCTCCCGCCTGCCTGGAGTTCGGCTCACCAGACCCGGCGACCAGAGCCCACAACGGCCAATCAGACAGACCGAGTCGATCGGTGGACTCCCTCTGCTAGACCTGCCTAGTAGAATGCCGAAGCAGCTGATCATCCGTAGAGCCTGGTGGCAGCAAAACGAGTCTCAATCTTCTATTTCCAAGAGATGATATTAAAAATATTTCACGAGGTGTCGATGGGATTAGGTTTCATGCATCAAAGAACCAGAAGGAAGAAATCATATCAATGTGAAGGAGGGGGTTGCGGAGTGGCGACCCAAGCCCATCTGCAGACAATTTGACATAGCTGCTAAGGCTTAGCATGGATGAAACCTACAACTTTCCTCTACTTATTAATGCTCACTCTCCTCCCCGTATCATGGCTCCAATTCTACCTTACAAATTTGGTTAGACCAAAAGATGTACACTGGTGTGAGCAGGAAACCGGGAATCCAAGACAGATAACCCCTTCGTGACCAATAATGAGAGTGGTGATCCCAGGAGGGGAAGAGGAAGGTGGGGGGGAAGGGTGAACCAATCATAACGATCTACATATAACCCCCTCCCTCCCTGGGAGACGGACAACAGAAAAGTGGGTGAAGGGAGACATCAGACAGTGTAAGACATGGAAAAAAAATTAGAAATTATCCAGGGCTCAGGAGAGAGGTGGTAGGGGAAGGAGAGGGGAAAATAACTGACACCAAGGACATAAGTACAAAGAAAATGGTTTCAAAATGATGATGGCAACATATGTACAAATGTGCTTGACACAATGGATGTATGTATGGATGGTGATAAGAGCTGTATGGAACCCCAATAAAATGATTTTAAAAATAACAACAACCTTGAAAACAATATAGCAGAGGAGTCAACCAATGTGTGTGGGTCACTATGCTGGAGCTGGGTTCTGAAAGTACCCGCAGTTCCAGGTGTTAAACCTTTGGTTGTTAATTTGTGGGAAGGTCTAGAAAGCTTGCTGGAGGGGCAGGTGCTTTGCCCTATGACTGTACAATAGTGTGTCAGTAAAATGATGGCCTTGCCCATCTGTAAACTAAAGAATCAAAAAGCTATGTAATGGGAAATATCCTACAGAAATACAGATTAATTCAATCGAATAAAAAACACATTCTGAACAGACCTATAACAAAGAAATTAAATTAGTAAATTTAAATGTTTACACAAAGTAAAGCCTGGGTCCTAGTGGCTTCAGTGGTAAATTATATCAGAAGATTATGGAGAAAACACTTTCCAACTCATCTCATGAGACCAGCATGACTTGTGACATCAAAGCCAGGCAGAAATGACAGCACAAGAAAATAATGCCACAGACCAAAATCTCTCATGAATCTAGAAACAAAAAAACCTCAACAAAACATTAGCAAACTGAATCTAGCAACATTAAAAAGAAAAGTACATACCCTAATCAAGTGGGATTTATCCTGGGAATATGAGGTTGGTTTACATTTGAAACCATAAAAGTACTACATTGGTGTACTAAATGCTCACCTTATTACAGGAAAAGCAACTGACAAGAGACGACACCCATTAGTGACAAAAACTTTCAACAAACTAGAAATAGAAGATAGCTTTGGCAATACCACAAGACCCTTAGAGAATAAACACCAAAAACTAAGACCAATATTATATTTATTGTTGTTTGAATGTTTTTCTAGAATCAGAAACAAAGAATGGATGTCTGTTCTCACTGCTTTAAATTAAGATTGTACTGAAAGGTCTAACTAGTGAAATAAGTAAGAGAAAGAAAAAGGCATATAGGTAAGAAAGAAACTTTCTTAAAAAGCAGATAGCATGATTCTGTAAGAGAGTAAATAAAAGTATTGTGACTAAGGTTCTAGTTCATACATGCCTAATGTGTTGGACTGAGGCTCGACAGCATAGTGGTTGTATGCGGGACTGCGGCCCAATGGGTTGGCAGTTCAAATCCAGCAGCAGCTCTCCAGGAGCAAGGCTGGGCCTTCTACTCCCACCAGAGGGCAGTGATGTCCCCCCAAAACAAAAACAACAAAACAAACAAACAAAAAACTAATGTGAAATATGTCTCCGTGATTAGTAGTTGACTGCAAACAAGTTCTCTCAAGAATATACCTGTTGTAATTTCTTAAGAATGCCTTCCCCACAAAAGGCTCAATCATTTAAACAGTGGTTTCCAAAGGGTTCTACTGTCCCAGTTAAATTCAAGACAGAGAGGCCAAATCCACATTGTTTTTTTAGGGTTGGGTGGGGACCACAAAGGTGTAATCTTGACAGGTGTTTTTTCAAAGACCAAAGGATGACCTCACCAGGGACTTAAAAGTATGTGGAGAGTATGCCAAGAAACAATAGCTTCACATTTTGACTTTTTTTTTTGTTAGCAATAACTTTTAACTTAGCATCTTATAAGAAGAGGTATTCAGAAAGTTGGTAGAAAAGTTCCAGTATCTTTTATTTTTCAATGAACATTTTGAAGTCCCTTCACAAAAGCAATCTTAGGAACACACACTCACAGAGACTTAATAGAACTAATAAGTTCAGCAAGGTCACAGGATACAAACTAACCTATTTCTGTATGCTAGCAGTGAACAATCTGAAAACAAAATTAAGAAAACACGCATTTTCATTTGCACTAATATCAAAAAGAATAAATACTTAGGAATAAATTTAACAAAAGAAGTATAAGACTTGTATACTGAAAAATTTATAACACTGCTTAAAGAAATTAAAGATGATCTCTTACAACTCACAGAGTGGGAGAAAATATTTGCAAATTTTAAGCAACTACATAGTGAAGAACTAGCATATCAAGAACTTCCCTAGACAAAAAAACACAAAACCCAATTAAAAATAGGCAAAAGATCTGAATGGGTGTTTCAACAAAGAAAATATATACATGGCCAATAGGCACATGAAAAACTGCTCAACATTGTTAGTTATTAGGAAAAATAACAAGTTTAAATTCAGAACAATGACTAATGAAAAAGAGACAAGAACAAGTGTTGATGAGAATGTGGAGAAATTGAAGAGTATGTGAGAAATTATGTGTATTAGAAGAACTATAAAATGGTCCAGCCCTTTTAGAAAACAATGGTTTTGGCAGTTCTTCTGCCAAAAGTTAAACACAGAGTTACCATAAAACACAAACAAAATCAAATCTCTTCCATCAGACAGATTCCAACTCATAGCAGCCTGATATAGGTTTTTCCAACACTGTAAGTTTTCAGGAGCAGATAACCTTATCTTTCTCTGAGGGGCGGTTGGTGGATTTAACGTTAGCAGCCCAGCACTTAATCCACAGTAAGGCTCCTATCCAGATTCAAATAACCTAGAAATTCCACTCCTAGACTTGAGAATGAGGAAGTATATGTTCACATCAAAGCTTGAGTATGAACCTCCACAGGGATGTTGTTCCGAATAGTGAGAAACTCAAGGTAAACCAAATTGTTCACCAACTGATGGCTGGCGAAAGACAATGGGGTTGATGCACACATTGAAACACCATTCAACCATAAGGAGAAATGGACCAAACACTGTGGCAACTTGGATGTACCTAAACAATACACTGTCTAAGTGAAAGAATCCAGGGAGCAAAGACCTCATGCTGTGTGATTCCATTTAGAGAAATGTCCGGAACAAGCACACGTAAAGAAACAGAAAGTTAATAGTGATCTAGGCCAGGGTGGGGGTTGTAAAACAGAGTGTTTGAATATGGGCATGAGGGAACTTTTTAGGAAGAGGATATGTTCTAAAATGGGAATATGATTATGCAACTCCGTTAATTTTCTAAAATATCACGGAATTTTATACATAGAGTGAATGAGTGAATTTATGGTAGATAAATCACAATTCACTAATGCCATTTAAAAAGATTTCTGTAAGTCGCATAGCAATTTTGGGTTTTTTTTTTTTTGGGGGGGGGGGCAATCACTGCCCGCTGGTCGTGGGAGTGAGAGGCCCAGCCTTGCTCCTGGAGAGTGCTGCTGGATTTGAACCTCCAACCCAGTGGGTCCCAGTCTCGCATTCAACCACTACGCCACCGGGGCTAAGCCCCAGTCACATAGCTATTTTATGTGCAATTCTGGCTTTTACACATCTATGACCATGCTATTTTTTTTTATGGGGGAGCATCACTGCCCTCTGGTGGTCGTGGGAGCTACCCAATGCTGCTCCTGAGAGCCCTCACTGGATTTGAACCACCAAACCCGCGGGTCACAGTCCCACACTCAACCATGCTATTTTTATATATGATGGATTAGTTCCGATTTCCAGAGACAATGTGGCACGGGTTTCAAAAGCCTTTAAAAAAAACCTTAAATTAATATTCTGGGTCTACATCTGAAATATTGCTTGGCAGAGACATGGCACCAGTGTTGTTCGGTGCAATGAACTCCGTTCTGACCCAGCATGACCCTGTGCGCCCAGCTCCGCCCAGCTGCCCAGCTCCGCGCCACCCTCACGGCAGCCCCTCCGCTTGTGCCCTTGTCGTAGCCCATGTCCACCCAGATCACGGAGGACCTTGCTTTTTTTGCTGTCCCTCCGCTTCACCAAACATGACGTTCTTCTCCAGGGACCAAGCTCTCCTGACATGTCCAAAGCAAGTACGATGAAGTCTTGCCATCCTTGTCGCTAAGGCTGTACTTCTTCCAAAGCAAATCGGTTTATCCTTTTAGCGGTCCGTAGTCTTCTCTAGCACCACAGTCCAAATGCATCAATTCTTCTTTTGTCTTCCTTCTTCAACGTCCAATTTTCACATGGATATGAAGCAAGTGAAAATGCCAAGGCTTGGCTCAGGCACACTTTAGTCCTCAAGGCAACATGCTTGCTTTGTAGGTCTTCGGTAGCAGAATTACCAACAACAAGGTGTCATTGGGTATCTCCACTGCTGCTTCCATGAGCATTGATTATGGGTCTGAGCACGACAAAATCCCTGACAGACAACTTCCACCTTTTCACTTACTAAGCTTCAGTGAATGCCTATCACGTGAGCAAGTTAACTTTACTATGTGATCTCTGCCCCCAAATGTCTCATCCATATGATACCTGAAAATCAGTTAACTGAGCTATTTATCTAACTGAAGGAGACATTAGTATGTGAAATGCTAATATTTATTCCCAAGGAAAGATCTATTAACGTTGTATTTCCTGAATCGGAGGGATTATAATGAGCTAACACAGTGGCTCCCAATCTGGAGGTCATGGCCCATTTGGGGTTCAAACAACCCTTTCACAGGGGTTTCCCAAGACCATGGGAAAACACTTATTTCCGAAGGTCTTAGGAACAGAGACATCTCCTCTATAGTCTCCAGGGGGGTCCACCCACAGGCAAATATGCTGATCTGGTGAGAAAGAAGCATCTCATCCTTCACACTGGAGTTGTTATGCACACTACCGCAAAAATGTAACAATGTAGTTTACTATTGTCATATGAAGACTGTTAGGAGAGTAGAAAATCCAGATGTTCTCCAAAGAAGCTGCTGGTGGTTTTTGCAATTCTGAGCAGGTGAACTACAGTCCAATGCAAAAGCACTATACCACAAATATACCCTTATATTTCTTAAGGATTTTTTTTTTCTAACATAGGAAAAAGAACGATTTTGAAGTCATGGATAACATCAAGTGTTTTGGAAAACTCAAGCGGACATCTTTCCAAAGTATTTTGCAACAGGTTTTTGGGAATGCTGCCACACACCAAATAGCTTTTACACCAAGGTAAGCCAAAAAGCATTCCTACAACATTTTCAATTTTAATTGAATAATTTGGACTCAGCAATCTTTCAGTTAGGTGGGAACAACTACTACCCCCAAGGCCAACCCCTCCCCCCCAAAAAGGTGTTGTAAGAGGATCAGCTAGATCAAAGAGTTGATATTTCCATTACTCTTTTAAGGAAGATCATTTTTTAAATATGATTTTTAATTATGATTTTATAAAATGAATGATAACCAACACCATCCAGAGAGGAAGTTTCAATGAAAACAGTTGTTCTGAGGGTCTCTTCAGGCCTCTGTGGGCCAGCGAAATTCAAGGCAGAGAGGTCAACTGGGAAGGTTTGTCTATTCCTTATTATCAGACAGGGAGCATTTAGAGATGATTATAGTAAATACAGATAGGTTAAAATGTAATATTCAGAAGAAAATGCCCTAGAACTGAATGTGGTAACAATTGGACAGCTCTTCCTGATGTGACTGAACTACTGAAAATATGCTATGTGGATTATGTACCAATAAAACTTTAAAAAACAAAGAAGTTGTGGCTATTACTTTTGTTGATTCCAAAGAAGTAGTCCTGATAGATTTTTCTCAAAAGACATAGGACAATCATGGGGGTTATTAAGAAAAGTTTTAAGAAAATTGAAAATGACATTAGTGAGAACGATCAGAAAGGTTTTTCCAAGGAACACCTCCAATTTTGGTGATGTACCTGCTCATTTATTCTTAGAGAGTAGCAAGGGCTACAATATGAGAATTTCACTGATAAATCACACTCTATTCACCCACCGCCCTGATCTTGCCCCTCTGACTTTTCGTCCGCCAAACTCAAAAAACATTAAAAAGAACAGTTTGTGTCCCCACAAGGATACTTTAATGTGGCATACATTGTAAAGCCCAGAATTCCTTGGCCAAGGGTTAGAGAGATAGAAACACAGTATTCAGAAGTGTCTAGACATAGGTGAAGGATAGTTGAGAAGCAATAACTTGATATATTGATATTTTTGTTTAAGAAAATATTCTATAATTTTGTAGCAATATTTTTTTACCTACTTTCATATAATGAGGTGTATAATGAAGTGTTCTTGCTGCCTTCAGCTATTTGAAATACAAGTTTTAATGTTAGAAAGTTATTCTTATCAATATCCCCCTGAATTTTTATATTAAAGTTTCAGTGAAGATATTTTGAAAACATGAATGCTAGATTTTTTGAAGAGTGTCTGCCAATAAGATTTTTACTTGATCTACAGTCAACCTGCTTCTGAATTTTCTAATCCACAAATGTGTACAAAATTAAAATGCAAAATTGATTCTCAAGTTTTCTTACATTGTAATAGAATATTACACTAGAAAAAAGAATATTACACTAGGTTTGATAAAGCACAAAAATATCCACTTCATTTAAAAATTACAATATTATAAGTGTTCCTCCGAATTCATATTAAAATAATAACCCAGTTTCTAAAGCAGAAATTTGCCTATAATTAGTCTTATTACCTTGTTCCCTTTACTTTTCAGAAATCCTTTTGTAATCTGAGGATGCTGCTCTTCTAACTACACCCTGAAGTAAAAAATGTTTAAAAATTCACTCCTGTCACCCCAGATAAATTTTCTCTTGACACAAGCTTTTAAAACTACAGAAAAACAGTAAAAGTTTCTTTACCTGATCATCTCTTAACTTTCTTACAAATGTCTTTGTCAGTTTACTGGGTACCCGAGGGGCTGGCCTTTCGCAGCGAGTTTCAGCTATCCAGCAGTCTGATTTGCTAGTTTGGTTGCCATTTTATCCATGTGGAGTCTTTGTACAAATTAATAATCATGAAAATGCCCAAAGCAGGGCACTTCCAAGAGCCGTTTCCGTACAACAACCTGGTACGTTACACATTTTAAGGCAGAAGAATGAATGATAGAGCATGCACCAATAGGGAGTGGAAGAGAGTATTCTATCTGTGTTTGCAACCCAATCCAGAGGCAGAGGTGGGAATGTTAAATAGGGCTGGTTTTTTCCCTTGGAATTTTCTTAAAGTGGTATCGCTGCCTGTTGATGTTCGTGTGAAAGCTTACAAAATCACTCACTTTCGGGGTTTCCTCTCCTTTGTTTTAAGTAAAGTGAATTGTGGACATCTATTCTATACATATTTAGCAAACTTGTAAAAGTATTTTTAAACAAAACCACCGCCATGAAGTTGATTCTGATTCACAGCAACTCTCTAGGACAAAGCAGAATTTCTCCTTGCGTTTATGGAGACAGTAAAGCTTTATGGGGGCAGAAGTCTCACCTTTCCGGGAGGAGCTTCCGAGTACCCTTGGTCTTGCTAACTTCCAAGGGCAGCAATCCAAACCCTTCCATCAGAACGAAAGATGAGGCTGCTGCCACAGTAAGGAATGATTGCACCCCGGAAACCCTGGGACGGGGTTGGAGTCAAATTGATTATCAGCAGAATAGCTTGGGGACTTCAGTATCAATTTGAAGGGAGGAGGTGGCAAAGTTATTTCAGAATGATTCCTTTTTCAAGAACATGTAAAATTGCAGGACTGAAAATATTTCATTAAAAGGCTAACATTATGATTTTTTAAAAAATGATGTAATATTGTAAACTTCCTTTTCTGTGTCGTCCTTTAGTCTATTAGTCCGCACCCCCCCCCCAAATTATTTTTTAAAATCTTGATTTCAATGAATCAAATTTTATTATATTAGCTGAGCACTAGTACCCTAAGGATTTTATTTTGATACAAATGGCAAGTTCTTTCACTTCATCCCAGCCTCCCTCACTCAGCAGCATGGGTTCTCAAGTATTCCGAGGCTGAGAATGGCATGAGGCTTATCTACTTCTTTCTGATTCAGCCAGGTGAGCAGTCACTGTTCAACCTCTTCCATGGTCTTGGTTCTTTGTTTTGTGGTTAACAATGTTACACCTCTCCTTATATTAACCTTTTTAATCAGATTTTTCTCCCCTAAATGTTGATAATGGCAATTTAGCCATGTTGTGAATCAGACAAGCAGCAACCTGTTTTAAATGTCCCAATGACTTCTTTAACTTCACAGTGGTTCTCGCTTTTCCTCTAAGCTTTCCTCTTGGTGTCACTTTCTTTGGAGACAGGATTCTCAGTTCCACTATCTGGCAGTTATGAATACTAAGAACGAAGTATATGTATATATATATATATATTTATATATATATATATATTTTTAATTTGCTGTTCGAGTAGTGGAAAGTTCGAGCTTGAGCCTTTTGATCACGGGAGTATCACTGTTGATTGAAGTAGAGTCCTAGTCACAGTAACCCAATAGGATAGGATGGACTATAATGAGCCCACCTTCCCACGGCACCCCCCCCCCCCTTCATTTCTAAGGTGGTAAATCTTTACAGATACAGAAATAAGAGTCCTTGTCTTCCAGGAACCAGTAGGTGGACTCCAGCTGCTGACTTCCAGTTCACAGCCCCCAGGACTCCTGCGTCACTAAACTCAAAAGCATCAAGTTGTTACCCACTCCCAGCAACCCCATGGGACCGAGAGGAATTGCCCCTGAGATTCCCAGAAAGCTCCTGCTTTCTCCTGGAGCACACCTCCTGCTTTCAGACTTCACAGTCATCTCTAAAAGTGATTAAATAAACCATCAGTTCATTATAAAGTTCATTAGACTTTCCAATGAAACTCTAGCAAATTAATTGAAATCACGATTTTAAAAAATAAAGTTTTTTTTTTGGGGGGGGGTGTGGACTAATGCATAACATCGTTATGTAAATGAACGTATTTTTTTTTAATGTTTTCCTTTTCCCAAATGCTTTGTGGTGAACTAGCAAGAAGCTTCTTTCTCCTGACAAAGTAATTTTCATCTTTGAGGAATGTTTATTGACCCAATCATGCTAGGAACTGCCATATCCCTAACTCATGGTTACCATTTTCCTTTAAGAGGTTCTTTCTCACAATTGATCATGGGTGTTTCAGCGTTACCGTCTCATCTTTGGGGGGGAATACCAGAAACCCAAACCAAAAGCTAAATCCAACCCAATCCATCGCTATGAGTCTTTAATTAAGCTCAGCTAATTAAACCCACGGAGCCTCCGTGTTGCATGCATCAAGCAAGTATACTAGTGCTCAAGTCACTGCAGGAGTTCAAGTGCAAATCAACTTTGGGTGCGCAATTCCCTAACACATGCCCTGAATGGAACAAAAGTTCTTGAATGAATGTGTCAACAGCTTTGTACTGGCGTTGGGAGTTAACTTTTTTCCTCTTCAAAGGCAGACTCAGTAAGAGCAACCCTGAGGGCGGATGAGAAATGTCCGTAGTTTTCCAGACTGTACACCCTTACGGAAGTTAAAGGCCTCCCGCAGAACGCTGACCTGTGCTTAGTCGCCCAACCCGGCAGCTTTTACGCCCCCAAATCTCCCGAAGCAAGCTCACTGGCCCCGCGTCAACGCTGATCCTAACGACCCTCCGGGGGTCTCCGAGACTCTGCGGGCGTAGAAAGCTCAGTCTTTCTCCCGCGGGGTCAGTTGCTGGTAGTTTCTGCCGGGCCGGGGGGATCTCAGCCCAAGGGGCCTAGACAGACAGACAGACAGACAGAAAAGCACTACCCCACAGAAGACTCATACAGAAGCCGGAAGCGAGACTAGAAGGCGGGGCCAATTCGGAGGAACGCAGACTCCTGGAGACCAGGCACGTCACGTTAGAAACGTGCTCCCCATTCCACGTATCGTGAATCCGCGAGAATAATGACAAGTTATCGCGAGATTGCAGTCTCTCCTCCAACTCCCTCGGGTGCGGGTCGCCCCCTAGTCCTACCCTCCGCCCCGCCCTGCCCCGCCCCGCCCCGCCCGGCGCCCCGCCCCCTGGCTCTGCAGGCGCCGAGGTGAGTGAGGCCGCTCTCAGTGCGGGGTGGCTCACGTGGCAGGGTCGTCCTTCCTGACCCCCGGCGCGGCAGGCCCGGCCCCTACCTGGAAGGACGATTGGGCCGCGGGCCGTGGGACCCCGGCCCAAGCGAGCCCGCCAGGCCTCTAGTCGCTGCGGTCGCGCAGGCCTCCCCACCCTCCGCGCCTTATCGCGATCTCGAACTAGGGAGGTTGGATCCCGGAATCTGAAATTCCCTGCCTTTAGTTAGGCTCACGGCTTCCAAACCGGATCAACCCAGTGCTTGGCTAACAGGGGCAGAAAAGCGTTGTTTTCCTAGGACTTCTGCCAGCGTTTCCTAGGACTGAAAAATAACCTTTGCCAAAGGCATATACAGCTTATAATTCTCTCATCTTCAGTATCGCGGTCTTGAGTGGGTATCCACGGAATTAAGTACGAGAAAGTCATTCATAGCCACCGAATTAAGCGTGGGAAAAGAGACTTTTCCTTTAAAACATTGCTGCTTATAATTGTGTAGAATTGTCTTAAGATGAAATGCTTTGTTTTCGAAATAAGGTGGTGTTTACTTTTGGAAATTGCATGTGGATGGGCAGTGTGTACAGTTAATATTAAATACATACTTTGGCTGTAGACTTAAGTGAGCAGATTTTAAGTGGGACACCATTGACGGGGGGAGGGGAGGCTCTTGATTAAAAATTTGGTGTCTGGAAGAACAAAAATGTTTATAGAACACAAAAATAGTATTGTAATGTATTTAATCTTAAAACGCCACGGGACAAGGGGCAAATTGTTTAAAAAGCGGGACGTGCTGAGAATTAAGTTGTGTATAATCAGTCAATGCATATTAAAAAAATCATTGGCCTTGTTTACTATTGTCAATTTTCACTATCATTTATATACATAGGTTTTATCGCCAAAGTTACCTAAGATGCATTTTAAAAGCGTGTAATAATAATCTTTAACTGTTGGACTGCTGAGATTGGCAATTCAAAACCACCAGCCAGCCATTCCTTACACAAAAAGGAGGCTTTCTGCTCCCATCAAAATTTACAGCTTCTGAAACCCCATATAAGCTTGGCCATCAGTTCAAAACCACTAGCTGCTCTGTGGGAGAAGAGGAGGCATTGTACTTCCCTAAAGAGTTTCTGCTTCAGAAACCCGCGATGGCATGTCTACCCTCCCTATAGTACATCCACCCCATCCAATAGGGTTGCTGTGGTTCAGAATCAAATGAGAAGACTAGCTAGAATAACCAGGTGGTGGTAGGGAAGAGGGAATCCAATCCAGAGGTTTCAAGTGGAAAGTGGTCAGGCTACAGTGATATCTATGAATGATCTTCCATCAGGAATGTGCGAATGGTATTTTGCTTTCTAGTCACACTGTTGTGTAAGCTTTGCCTACCATGTAAATTATGGGAAGAAACCTGTCTGCATTTTACAACATATACTGTGTTTGAGAGATCGCAAAGTGGGCGCTACAATCGTTTTACTTGTTTAACAAGGTCTCAAATACCTCACCTATGAGATATACAAAGTGATGTCTGCTGCGATGCTATGTTTCATGCAATGACTATTAGAGACGCTTGTGCCTGTAGCAAACAGTACAAATGAACCGGCCCACCCCTATACAAATGGTGAGGAGTCTTACCAGAAAGTTCCAAACAACAAAGGAGGTTGCTTTGAAAGACCAGCAGAGGAATGAGTTAGCTTGGTTATAGGTTAACTAGCTGCTGCTGAGGCGACCCCACTGCGCTGCTGACGGTTTCTAAGAGTTGTTTTAGAGACATCTCTGCGGGGACTAGAACCTGCAGCCTTTGGGTTGGTGGCTGAACTTGCCAGACGTTTGCACCTGCCAAGGACTCCTGAGTTCAGATGGGGAGGGATTTTTTTTTATGTGGAAACCTGGCATAGTGCTTTCCACGCTAAGAGAACAGCAACAAGTACCATGGGACAGTTTGGCATTTCAGGGACTGGAGAAACCCAGGGTGTGGTGAAACATCTGGAGAGTGCTTCCAAAGCAGGTGGGGGAGGTGGGGGAGGCCAAATTACGAAGAGCCCCAGGGGCCTGCTAAGAGTGTGATTTTCTCCTTGAAAAGCTTTAGAGACCTTTACTTAGTGGAATGTATGTCAGAAGCAACTCGCTGGCCTTGGGGTTGGTTTGGGTTTGGGACTGCATAGGTGAGAGCGCATTCACTGCTACATGATGAGCCCTTTTTAAGTTTGAGAGGCTTGAGCCATCTATGCTGATTCCAAGGTTAAGTCCAGTGGATACTTAGCCTGGAAGGTTCCCTTTCTACCCTGCGTGATTAGTACTCTAATATAGTTCCCCAAGTGTTTTCATTACAGAATGGTTCCATAAAATACCTTGCTCTTGAGCTGAGCCCCGGTGGCGTAGTGATTGTGTGTGGGACTGTGGCCCACAGGCTTGGCGGTTCAAATCAAGCAGCAGTTCTCCAGGGGCAAGGCTGGACCTCCTACTCCTACCAGGGCAGTGATGCCCACAAAAAACAAAACAAACAAAAAATACCTTATTCTTTTAGATAAAATGCAATGAGTTTTGTAATAGCTGGAAGTTAGAGTTTGAAAATAGCATAAAATTACAAGAAGCTATAAAACTGCTTATTCCGTCTTATTACATTTTGTACTGATTTAGTGGAAGTTGTTTTTCTTATTAAAAAGAAAAAATCTTTAAAAGGAGCTTTCATAAATGAATCCTGAAAAGATGTTTGGGAAAGCAAGTGGAACTTTTGAATGAAGTTCAATTTCTTTGTGGTTGCTTTAGCATTTCTTTAATATCCCATGGTATCCAAAAAAGTCCTGTGTATGTAAAGAGTCAAACTTTTGAAATACATGAGATCTGGAGTAAATGTTCTACTTTTATCTTGTAGACGCTGTGGGGTTCTGGGGAAAATTTGAAATTGCTGCTTTTTTCCTGTTAAGTGATTGATTGTGAAGTTATTACAGCCATGTGCATAATCCAAGAATCACCCTTGTGGTTTACTAGCAAAAAGAGAGTTTAAGACAATTTTTTCTGGACTTTGGCCTTTTTGTTTTGTTTTGTTTTTGTTTTTGTGGGCATCACTGCCTCTGGTGGTTGTCGGCGCTACCCAGTGCCGCTCTCGCTGCCGCTGGATTTGAACCACCAAGCTCGCGGGCCGCAGTCCCGCGTTCAACCACTCAACGCCACTGGGGCTCAGCCCTGGACTTTGGCCTTTTGATATATAAATTAGTTGTTTTCTTTATTATATATTGTAGACATCTGAGTTTGAGATGGGTTGTACAGTAAAAATCTGTCAGAACAAGAACATGCATAAGGCAGAAACCTATGAGAGGTTAATGTAGTGAAATGCAAATATTTTCCACTAAAATAAATGATAGGACAATGGTAAGTCTGCACCTTGTCAAAGGCAAAAAGCTTGCAAAACCTAGAAAGGAAGTTAGTCTTGTAGAGTTCTAGCTTTCACAGATTTCACTGTGATAGAGTAATCAAAGATTCTTATTTCCCTGTATAGTATTTCTTTATCCACTGTAATAATTTAGACTATACCATAAGCTATGTTTTCTCAGACCTATATTTTTGCTACTTTAAATAATCTTTAAAATGAAGAAGGGAAACAATATAGAGATATAAGACATAAGAGATAGGAAAAATATTGAGATTTAAAGAAACAAACATGATTTATACACTCGGAAGGGAAGAAAACCAATTAAAGGTGATCAAGATATATATGGCTGCACTGAAGGTGTTAACAATAAACAGGGTTCTGGCCCTAAGCTCAAAACCACTTGGTCTTATGATGTGACCCTTCTTGATATCTGCCTTCATGAAGAGATCACTGATGACATGAGTGCTATAAGAAAGTGTGAAGAAATCAGATGGTGCCCAGCTCTCAGAAAGAATAGCATCTCGGATCTTGAAGGCTTGTCTTAAAACAAACAGCCATTTAAGTGAGAACGGCTAACTCCACGTGGAAGAAGCACACCAGTCTATGTGACCCAATGATTGTGTATAATAAAATCTGAGGCTGGTTGAGGGAACACTATCAGAGCTCAAATTCTGAGCACCTGGGTTGTAGAAGACCATGGATGACAGTGAAAGCCCAGATCCATTTTCAGGATCCCCAGGCGTATTAAGCCTCTGATCATTGGTGAATTCCCCTCTCACTATTTGCTAGGGATGTGAATAGCCTTGCTATCAGCGTACACTGGAAATTGGCTAATGCAGAAGTAGTGAGGTTAATATTTTACACCTTATTGTTAGGTCTCCCCTGTGACCTATGTAAAATTTGCTTAAGTTTTTATTATTTTCTGTGATCTTTTGAACTGAAGGTTTTCTGTATGTTTCTTATTCCTATTTGGTTTTTAGTTTTTTTCTTTTTGTATGTTTTTCTGTATATGAAATCCAGGATAGGTATGTTCCTACAGAGACAGTAACTGTATTAATAGTTTCTTGGGGTTATGACAGGGGAGGTTGGGAGGAAATGGACAGCTAAAAATAATGAATGCAAAAAAGAATAAAGTATGCTAAATTTGATTATAGTGATGATTTCACAGCTCTTTCTAATATATTTAAACTATCGAACTATATACTATTTGAATCATATGTCAGTAACAACAACATTCAAGGCTCCCGGAAATAATGTAATAACCAAGAAAATGTTTTAACAAAATGGTGCAGTGCTGGAAAGACGCACTACTCTATTCCAAGACAGAGTACCTGTCCAACCAATGAGTGGAGATGCATACTTGTGCCGATTCCACAGAGAAGTGACTCAACACAATGTGGAAATTATCAAACAATATCATTAATAGCTGATGAGAATTAAATTTTGCTGAAAGTAACCAAAAACTGGTTGCAGCAAGGCATGGGGAATTGATTTCTAAGATGGAGAAGAAGACAAAATGGATGATAAAGATGTTTCCTTGTATATTTTATTGACTATGCAAAGACATTCCATTTTGGCAATCATAACAAACTATGGATAAAATTGAGAAGTATGAGAATTCCAGAACACTTGTACATGAAGCAGGAGGTAGCCATTCGAACGAGAGTAGAAGAGAGGTTTTATAAACATCAATGTAAGTGGACACATCTGACTTCTGGCATCTCTTTTGCACGTGGCAAAGGTCCGACAAGTCTCCATGGTCTGCCCTGTACCTGTTCAGACACTGACTGTTATTCCCATATCACTCCACTTCTTGCTGAGTACAAGAATTTATTGCAATGAGCACACAGAACTACAGACTTTGCTCGCAAATCGGAAAGTTAATTGTTGTTAGGTGCCATGGAGTCAGTTCTGACTCACGGCAACTTCAGGCACGAACAAAGCACCGGCTTGGTCTTCTCTATCCTCACAATTGCTCACGTGCTCGATCCCATTTTTACAAGCATGATGTCAGCCCCTCTCATTACGGGCCTTCCTCACCTTTACTCCCCTTTACCCAACATGTCCTTCGCACTGGTCCCTCCTGACAGATATCCAAAATATGAAAGATGAAGTTTTGCCATCCTTACATCCAAGACAGATCAGTTTGTCATTTTATCAGTCCATGGTACTTTCAGTGGACTTCTCCAGCCCCACAATTCGAATGCATCAATTCTTCCTTGGTCTTCCTTATTCAGGATCCAACTTTCACAAGCCTATGAAGCAGTTGAAAATGTCATGGCTTGGGGCTGAGCCCCGGTGGCGTAGTGGTTGTGCGCGGGACTGCGGCCCACTGGGATGGAGGTTCGATTCCGGCTCCCAGGAGCAAAGGCTGGGCCTCCTACTCCCACCACCTGAGGGCAGTGATGCCTAAAATTAAAAAAAAAAAAAAAGAAAATGTCATGGCTTGGGTCAAGTGAGGGGCCATCAAAGTAGCATCCTTGCTTTTTCAATACACCAAAGACGTATTAAGCAGTGGATTTACCTAATGCAATTTATCTTTTGATCTCTAAACTACTGCGTCCATGAGCATTGATTGTAGATCCAAACATGACAAAATCCTTGAAAATTTCAATGTTTTCTCCATTTATCATGTTACCTATTGATCCAGTTGTGAGGATTTTATTTTCTTTACATTGAGTTGTAACCCGTACTGAAGGCCACAATCAGATCTTTATTAGCAAGTGCTTCAAGTTCCTCTAGCTCAGGTTAATAAGCCTTCTCTAATCCCGATTTCACATTCTTTTTCATGTGAGCCAGATTCTCTGATTATTTGCCCAGCATATAGATTGAATAACTATGGTGAGAGGATACAACTCAGATGTACACCTTTCCTGGTTTTAAAGCATTTGATAGTCCTTTGTTTCATTGGCACAACAGACTCGATCCATGTACAAGTTCTGCATGAGCACATTGAAGTGTTCTGGAATTCCCATTCTTCTCAATGTTCTCCATAGTTTGTTAGGATTCATGCAATAAAATGCCTTTGCAGAGTCAATAAAACACTAGTGCTTAATTTAAGCTCACCCTGTGGTCCCATGGATCTGTCGCTTGCTTTAACAGTGTTTGAACAGAACAGATCGGGACTCCCTCCAACCTTCCCACTTTCCAGTTTCCTTGCCAGACATCCCCTTTGGGACCATCTTCTTGGCCATCCGCTCATATTGGGACCAGCTAACACTTTTGTGTGTGGTGACCTCCAAACTGACCCATCCTAAGCTCTCAGGTCAGTCAGAATTATTCCGCCGAAGCTGAGGCAGGCGTCAACCTGCATCAGCTGCCTCTCACACCGACCTCTCTCTGGGCTTCTTTTTTGACCGCGACAATGTGGCCTTGGAAGGCGTGAGACACTTCTTCCACGAGTTGGCAAAGGAGCAGCACGAGGGGCCACGAGGCTCTTGAAGCTGCAGAACCAGTGCGGCGGGCGCATCCTCTTCCAGGATGTGCAGAAGCCGTCCCAGGGGGTAAAACTCTGGACGCCATGGACACTGCCCTGGCCCTGGAGAATAAACTCAACCAGGCACTTCTCGACCTGCATGCCATGGGGTCCGCTCACACAGACCCCCATCTCTGTGACTTCCTGGAGAACCACTTCCTGGACGAGGAGGTGCAGCTCCTCAAGAAGATGAGCGACCACCTGACCAACCTCCAGGCTGGGCTGGGCGAGTATTTCTTCTGGGGACTCACCTAGGAACACAACTAGGAGCCTGCGGTGCCCAGCCACCTGTGAGGAGCCCCCACCTCCCCCTGCCAGCTTTAGCCCCTCTGCCCGAACCTGCCCCAGCCCCGCCAGCCCCAGTGTTACTGCCCTGGAGCCCCTCCATTTGGGGACCAAATGGAAACAATAAAGCTTCCTTTTGCAGCAAAAGCAAAAACTCTGGTAAACTTGTTTCTATTACTCCCTACTTGCAGCTAAGATCCGTATGACTTCAGCAATCAGATCCCTCAATCCAGGTCCTCTTCTGAATCAGGCCTGAACCCCTGGCAACTACACATCTGTGCACTGCTACAAACATGGTTGGATGATCTTCGGCAAAACTTTACTGGCGGGTACTATCAGCAGTGTTCTATTGTTTGAGTATTCTGTTGGATCACCTTGCTTTGGAATGGGTACAAGTAGGAATCTCTTCTAGTCGGTGAAGTGGCTGTCTTCCAAATGTCCTGGCATAGAGCAATGTGCGCTTCCAGTGCGTCATCAACGTGTTGAAATATTTCAGTAGATATTCTTTCAATTCCTGGAGCCTTGATTTTGCCTAATGCTTCAGTGCAACTTGAACTTTTTCCTTCAGCACGCTTGTTTTCTCCTCATGTGTTACTTCCTGAAGTGGTTGAATGTCTACTACTCTTTTTGGTACAAAGACTTGTTCATAGCAAATACCTTTTTTCCATCAACACAAAGTGACTATATACATGGACTTCTCCAGAAGGAATAATCAGAAATCAAATTGCTGACATCTCTGGGAAGAGATGCTGGAGAAACTCGGTGTCAGCAGCTACCACCAGGCCAGGGGCTGACTGTGGAGCAGACGGTCCATCTTGTGCATATGTAAGTTCAGGATAACACTGAAGAAAAATTCAGGAATGCCAAAATACGACTTTGAGTCTCTCCCATCTGAATTTTGAGAACACCTCAAGAACATATTTGACTCATTACAAACTAATGACAGAAAACCCTATGATCTGTGGGAGGGCATCAAGAACATCATTCATGAAGGAAACATAAAGTTGCTAAAAAGTCAGGAAAGAAGGAAAAGATCAAAGTGGCTATCAGAAGAGTCTCCAAAATGTGCTTACAAGTATAGTGTAGCTAAAGCAAATGCAAGAAATGATAAAGTCAAAATGCTGACGAGAAAAATTCAAAGGCGCCTCTCGAAGACAGAGCCAACTATAATGAAATGCGTAAAGACCTAGAACTGGAAAACCACGCTCAGTGATCTGAAACTGAAGTTTCAGATAAAAGTAAAGCCTCAAGTTGCAATACTGAAAGGGAAGATAATTGGTTGCCATAAATCAGGATTAGGAAACAGTCAAGCTCCTCAGCCAGTAGTCAAGCCAGTTTGGTCCCCAGTCTCTCAGCTGCTTGGCAGTCAAACTTATCTCAAGTTCGTAGTTTCTCAGCCCCAAGGTGGTCCCTTTGCCTTCACAGGCCTGGAAGCCAGCCCATCTGTCCCTCCATTCCATAGTGGCACAGTCTTGAGCAAGGTAAGAATAAGATAGCCCATAGCGTTGGCACTGTTCCTCTGAGTCTTTGTGCTACATACAGGCTGATGTCTCAGTGGCCACCACTTCAGACTCCACTTGAATGTACTTTTCCAAGGTCATCAGAGCTTCTCTCTCCTCTTGTTGCTTTCATATATGACTACTCTTAGAGTCAGCAAGTGGTAACAAAAACTAATTAATCCCTCCCTTAGTGTTATAAGTCCCTATTTGCATAATCCCATCCAACCATTTGGTGGGAATTACAGAGACTTTGGTAAAAAAGCCCTATTAAAATTTTTACTTCACCCCAGGTGTTTATCAAAGCTTTATTGTTTCACATATTACATCTGTATGTTAATCAAATAGCCCAAGAAGCTGCATCATATGAAGAAGAATATGGCATCGGAAACAGAAGATTTGTTAACAACCTGTGAAATGCATATGACACACTCTTGTTTGCTAAAAGATCAGTGGACTCAAAGCACTTACTAATTAAGAGCAGAGATGACAGTCAGTATGGATTGTAATTCAAATGTAAAAATAGAATTAGAATGGTACCAATAAAGAGCCCCTTAATAAATGGAGCAATGGTTGCAATTGTTAAGGATTTCATTTTACATGGATCCATAATTAGCACTCATGGAAGTATCAGTTAAAACTTTCCTGGACATGACCACTTCAAAGTGTTAAAGAGCAAGCATGTCCTTTGGGAGTCTAAGGTGAGCTTGATCCAAGCCATGGTACATTAAAAAAAAAATTTATTGTGGGCATCGGAATATGGCATCGGAAACACTTACAGCTTTTATAGGAATCCATACATCAATTGTATCAAGCACATTTGTACATATGTTGCCATCAACATTTCCAAAACATTTTCTTTCTACTTGAGCCCTTGATATCAGCTCCTACTTCACCCCTCTCGCATCCTTGGTAATTTATAAATTGTTTTATTTTTTATATTTTACTCTGATCACTGACTTCCTTCACCCTCATTTCTTTTGTTCATCCCCCCTGGGGGTTGGGTGGGGGGATTGTACATCAATCACTGCAATTGGCTTCTTCTTTCTCCCCCTTCTCTCACCTTCTCCCTTCCCTCGTGGTATCAGTACTCATTGGCCCTGAGAGGGTTATCTGCCCTGAATTCTGTGTGAGAAGAGCTCCCATCAGTCAGTATCAGTGCACATGCTCCGGTCTAGCCAGATATGAAAGATAGAGCTAGGATCATGATGGAGGGAGGAAGCAATAAAGAACTAGAGGATTGTGTGTTTCGTTGGTGCGATCAAGTCATGGTATTTTTTATTACCTGATAAATATGTAAGAAATCTGGACAATATGAACAAAGAACACTGCAGAAAATTGTGCCTTTGACTTATGGCATTGATGCAGAATGTCGAAGTTACCATGGACTACCAGAAGAACAGCACCAGTGGTATAGTGGGTTAGATTTGGCCTGAGAACCCCAAAGTCAGCAGTGCAAAACCACCAGCCACTCCCTAGGAGAAAGTAAGACTTTTAACGCTTGTAAATATTTACAGTTTCAGAAACCTCCAGGGGAGTTCTCTCTTTCCGGGGCCCCCTTTGAGTCCAAATCAATTTGATGTGAGCGGTTAATTGAGTTTTCCATAAGAACAAATCTATTTTGGAAAGAGCCCTGGTGGCATATTTGCTGGACTGAGACACACAAGGTTAGCAGTTTGAAACTCCCAGCCGCTCTGCAGGAAGAAGACTGGCTTTCTGTTCTAGCAGTTCCATTCTCAGAAGCTCACAAGGGCAGTCCTACCCTGCCCTAGAGAGCTGCTGTGAGTCCGCATGGACTTGATGGCAATTAGAATGCTCCTGAGAAGTGCGAATGATGGGAGTGCACCTCACCTACTCTGGATATGTTCTTTAAAGGAACCAGTTTCATTCTTGGTAAAATAATGAGTCAGTGTGAAAGAGGCAGCTCTTCAATAAGGCGGATTGACACAGACGCTACAACAATGACCTCAAACACAGGAACAGTTATGAGCAGTGTTTCATGCTTCTGTACATAAGGGCACTGAGTTGTAATGGACTCGATGGAACCTAACAACCACAACACGTGAACTTTAAAAAAGCTTTATAAAAAATGGAATGAGAACAATGGGACCTCCCCACAAATCTTAAGAAACCCACTCATGAGTGTGTATGTGTATGCATGTGTGTGTGTGTGTATACACACCCACTTCTCCCTTTGATCAGGATATTGATGCTAAGGGAAAATACTGTATATAATATATAGTATATGTAGTATACTGTGAAAGTATCTCTGAGATAACCTTTAACTGCTGTGGCAGTCACCTACTACTCTGGTGTCAAATTGGGAATTAAGAGTCTAGGGGTAGAGTCTAGCCTGTCAATTTGGAGCTAGCCAATGAGAACTCTGTGTGGGCATGGCCTCCTGAGAATTCTGGGAAATCCAGCGGTATTTCCTCCTTGGTGGTGGGAGACTCGACTCACAACTTGGAAGCATAGCAGCTGACAAGACACATGGCTCATCCTGATGCAGCCCTGGGAGAAGCCATGCAGAGATGCTTACAATGGCACTAGATCCAAAGACTTTCTACCCACTGGCCTGTGATTGTCCTGCATTTGGCATCATTGCATGTGTGTCCTGAGTCTTAAGAGGACTGTACAGACTGATACTGGACATATGGACTAATAACGAACTTACAGACTTGATCTGGGTTGGGATGCTTTCTCAATATTCAATTCCTCTTGTATATAAATCTCCCCCTTATATATGCCTGTTTATGAATTTGTTTCTCTAGTCTACCCAGACTAACCTACTCCCATCATGTCACTGAAGAAGACTAGAGTGGATTCATCTTGTCTTCTAAAGAGTAACCCAAGTGCTGCCCACCTTCCCATCCATGGTCCCCGAAATATCCTGAGAGAAAGATGTTGCAGTCTGCTTTAGTAAAGACTACAGCCTTGGAAGTCCTATGAGGCAGTTCTACTCTGCCCTTTTTAGTTATTATGACTTGGAATCACAGGATATTTTCCCACAAGCTTCTTGAAGCCCCCATGTATATATGCTGCATGTATGTGTTTGACGTATCTTAAACTAAATACAAAATGAGGGATTTTGTGTAACAAATGGGTTTGCTGCATCTGGTATTTAAGATTTTCCTTTGTTCCATTTAGAAACATCACTTTTCTTAGAATAGGTTTCTTACTTCAAAGTGTAAGAATTGATTTTTTAATTGGAACTATTCCTACTAAGGAATAAATAATGCTTTAAAAGTGAGAGTACTTCTATCAAATTACTTATTTTACTTTCTTTTTAAATGTATGTGACAAATGTAGTTACTATGAAAGAAAAACTAGAGGCTTCAGTTTATAATTATCTTTTTAGTATATGAAAGTAGTTTTATATACTAACTTGTTTATATGGGGATACTTTTAAGAAATATGTATATTAATTGTTACATCTTCTTGCTCTCTTTAGAAATGGACCAATTTTGACAAGATGTAGCGCTGCTACTGTGGCCTGATGGGATATGTTCAGTCATGGCTTCTGAACTTTGTAAGACGATCTCTGTGGCTAGACTGGAAAAGCACAAGAATTTGTTCTTAAATTACAGGAATCTGCACCACTTCCCATTGGAGTTGCTGAAAGATGAGGGACTGCAGTACCTGGAGAGACTCTATATGAAAAGGAACTCCCTTACAACCTTGGTATAGTATTACTGCATCCCGAACAATTTGTTCTAACCAAGATATATTTGTCATATCCTAAGCTATTCAGACCAAGATCTAGTTTCCTCTTGCTGTCTTTCGGGTAGTAGAAATGTGACCCTAGGTTTTAAGTAGCTGATCACTTGGTGTCTGCGCTGCAGTTTTAACTGGTGGTCTAAGTAGGTCTTAAGGAGCCCTGGTGCCCGTGGATTAGGCACTGGCTGTCCACGAGGGTTTAGTCTCAGCAAACCTACTTGGGGTTGCCGTGAGTCTGAATTGACTGGATGGCAGTGGATTTGAGTTGTCCTAATGAATCTTAAGCAAACATTTAAAGTTCATGCTGTAGTACCTCAGAAATCATTAAGGAGAAAATTCTTGCTTATTTTTAATGACAAACAAATGTGTATTATTTTTGTAGTTTTCTCAATTAGAACATGTAGTACATGTACCCCAAAGAGCTTGTTAACTGTAAAATGCTCTACAGCTGCGCTTCTAAACCAATGGTTCACAGCCCCTTTGGGGATCAAATGACCTTTTCACAGGACCACCCGATTCATAACAGTAGCAAAATTACAGTTATGAAGTAGCAACGAGAAGAGTTTTTGGTTTGGAGGTCACATGAGGAACTGTCTTCCAGGGTTGCAGCATGAGGAAGGTTGTGAACCACTGCTCTGCAGGGCTCTGGGGGTGGTAGTAATAGTTGCAATAGTCATAAAGCCATCTAATGATCTTGATTGTAAGTTAGCTTATGGCAAGTTTTAAAACAGGATGAAGAATGCTTGTTCTAGAGTGCTCTAGAAAAGCAATTCATGGAGCTTTCAGGATGTTTGCTTGGGCTTGACATAAGGTAGTTTCTAAAAGTGCTTCAATATGTGAATTTGCTTTGCAACTGACCAAAGGAAAGAGTATCTCCCACACATTATGGGCCTTACAGACGTTTGAGAACTCTGTCAGTCATTTACAGATTATTTTATTGTGTCATATTTACAGGAGTTTATTGTGTTCAGTGCCCTTGTAAAGGAAGTGACTTCCTTCTTTAAGACACACCCACGGAAGTGATTTGGTGAAAAGAAAGTTAGTCATTGATGCACAGCTTCTGCCCTTCTGTCTCTTACTCGTCACATTTATATGAGCTGTCCAGAACTTGAAGAATGCCTGTATTTAGAACTGAAGCACAAGGGATAAGTCTTTTATTCAGTTAGAAGCATAAGCTTAAAAAATTAGCTAAAATATGTATATTCATATCAAATTATGGGAAATAATATGTAAGGGGGTACCCCAAAAAACCTTGGAATTGCACTGGGCAGAGTGGAGCTTTTGTAGGATGCATTCTCCCCTGTACGTGGGCATCAAACAACTCACTCCAAGTTAGTGTACCCAGTGGTGTTGGTTAGGAAGGTTCTCTCTGGCCACGTGTTTTTTGTGAAAGCAGTTTTGCTCAAACCTTGTTTTTTGTGATGGCTGATTTAAGAGAACAGCGTGAGACCATGAAATTCTGTTTGCTCCTTGGGAAAAATGCTGCAGAAACTGTTTTGATGTTGAACACAGTTTATAAAGACAACACTAGGAGAAAAACTCAAGTGTATGAGTTTTCTCATTTCTAAAAGGGTAAAATATTGATTGATGACAAACCTCATTCTGGATGCTCCTCAACTTCCCAAACAGATGAAAATGTCAACTCATAGTGCATTTCAAGTTCTTTCTACCAGGTCAGACTGTTAATCAAATTTTCTATTTAGAGGTTCGAAAAAGATTGCATAGCAGTGTGTGACCAAAAAATGCCTGATTGTGGCAGATGAAGGACTGGTTTTGCTACCAAGGCAGTGCATCTGCTCACACAGCCGTCTCAGTGCGCCAGTTTGGGGCAAAAAACAGCATGCCTCTCTTGCCCAGGCACCTTACTCTCCTGACCTCACTCCCTGTGACTCTTCATGCTTCCATGAAAGAAGAGGGACAAAAGCAGACAATTTGAAGATGTATGAGAGCTGCAAAACAGAAACAAGGAAGGTGCCATCAACCATCCAAACAGATGAGTTTGAAAAATGTTTCCAAGAATGGAATTCCAGATTTGACACATATATTCAGTGTAATGCAGAGTACGTTGAAGGTGATAAGGTTGGGGCGGGGGAGGGGATTTTAGGGGTTTAATTGATTCCCCCTCATATAGAAAGCAATTATCTCTCTTTTATGTTATCCATTTCTCTACTGTTTAATAGTGCTTATAGCCTTCAAATACTTTGGTTATGATTGTGTAATTATATCTTTATGCCTACTATGTCTTGTTTCCCTTTTTAAAAAATAGAGTTATCCATATTTCTCTCAAGTTTTCTTTTTGACTTCATAGTATTCCTGTTTCACTAACCACCAGGCCAGTAGTTACATATGCTGCATCTCTGTGTGTGTGTTTGTGTATGTTTTCACACACACGTGCACATGTACTTGTATTTAGGACTAAGTTTCAGAAGTAGGATTGCAGTATGCCTTTAAGAAATAATACTATTTGCTTAGATTGCTGAAATGCTTTAAATGTTTTTACACGTAGTATGTGGGTTAGACAGGAATCCAGTTATATCGCTTGCTTACAGATAAATAAGGAATAGATAGGAAACATGATTTTGTTTCCTATCATTTACTTAGAAAATGTTTTAAAAGTATTTTTCTATAATTATTTTAGAAGTAATTACTTTTATTTATTTGTTTCTTTTACACCGAATTAAAATCCTTACTAAAGGCTACAATCCTTGATCTTCATCAGCAAGTGCTTCAAGTCTGCCTTGCTTTCAATAAGCAAGCTTGTGCCATCTGCATATCGGAGGTTGTTAATAAACCTTCCGATCGCAATGTCAGGTTCCTTTTCATTTAGTTCAGCTTCTTCTTCTTCTTCTTCTTCTTCTTCTTCTTCTTCTTCTTCTTTTTTTGCATCACTGCCCTCTGGAGGGAGTAGGAGGCCCAGCCTTGTTCCTGGAGAGCTGTTGCTGGATTTGAACTGCCAGCCCAGTGGGCCGCAGTCCCGCACTCAACCACTATGCCACTGGGACTCAGCCTCAGCTTCTTATATTTTGTGCTCAGCATATAGACTAAATAAGTATGGTGAAAAGATACATACCCAATGCACAGATTTCTTTTTCAAACAGCTTCCTCTTGTTAGTTGCACAGGTTTTGCATCTTCTGGAATTCCTGTTCTTCTTAGTGCTATCTGTCCAGGGTTTGTTATGATCCTCAGAGCTGAATGCCTTTGCACAGTCCATGAAACAGAAGTCAAAAACTTTCTGCCAAGCTCTATCTGACATCTCCCATGGCAATGCTATCCCTGATGTCATGTCCTCTTCTTAACTATAAATTCTGTGTATAAATATCAACAAAATTTGTATCTGTATGATATTCATAATCCCCCATTAGAGCTCAGTTCCTCTCAGAGTAACAATTCTGACATTAATTTAGCAGTCTGATAAGTTCTCCAGTCTCTTCACCTAAACTACATAGCTGTTCATTGTTTTTGAGTTAATTGTGACTTGTGACAACCTTTTCTAAAGAAGTATAAAATTAAATTGCAGTACATGTGAATTTTATAGTTCTATAAATTTCCCTCATAATATATGTGCCATTGCTAAATAAGCTGAGAAAGACAGGAGGACACCAGCAGGTGTCAGCATAGCCTATGGAATGAGCTACTTATTTGCCAGATTTTTTGGGGGGGGGGCATGTGCTTTAGGTTTTTTGTTTTTTAAACATTGTTCCAGTGAAATGCAATTTTCTCAGGGTCCGTGTACTTATTTTTGGGTAAAAACACATTGTGCTCATTCATTAATAAAGGCACTTTAGTGCACTGTTGCAGGCGAAATATTACTCATTGTTTAAGTGTGTGTAGAGATCTAGCTCAGAATAACTGTTTTGTCCTGGGAAGATTTGAATGGTATCTGACTGAACCAAGTAGGCATTAGGAAAAAATGACCTTAAGCCTGTGAATTAGCAAATAGGATACTAATGTTGTGTAAACAAAGAAAATTACATCACGGTTGAACTGTGCTGCTTTTCTGGTCTAGTCTTTCCTTTTGGAGAAGAGCTGTTATTAAGACTCTTGTTTATTCTCCCTCCAGAGTCCAGTGGTGCATAGACTGCTGGGTATGTACTTTCCTAAAAGGAGGTGTATATTCCCCTTAGTAAGAAGTCTCACTCGTAAGAAAAGAACCATTCAGGGCCAGTGTAGCATCTGATAAAACATGAAGGGCTTCATTCCATCTACTGGGATCAAAGCAAGGGGGTGGGAAAGAGTCAGCGCTTTCAGCATTTGAAGACTAGATACAAGTGATTTTATAAAGAGTATGTACTAAATTAATACTTTATGAACTTTACAACAATATTCATAATCATATTTATTATAGGAGGGTAAGAATATGTTTATATAAGAATCATTGTTAAGTGTTTAAATGCATCCATACAACAATATTAAATTAATCTCATTTTATTGTTTACATTACATTAGTAGATTTCCAGAGCTTTGAGGATTTTTCTTTTGTTTGTTTGTTTGTTTGTGGCATCACTGACCTGGTGGGAGTAGGAAGCCCAGCCTTGCTCCTGGAGCCCTGCTGCTGGATTTGAAGAGGATTTTTCTTAAAGTTACTTTTTACTATGAAATAAGAGGCTTTAGTGATCTCTTGCTTATACTCACTCACTGCCACCGTGTAGATGCCAACTCACAGTTATGTTATAGAACAGGTTAGAACTGTGCCTGTGAGTTTCCAAGACCAGACATATTTATGAGACTAGAAATCCCTGCCTGTCTCCCATGGAGCAGTGGATGATTTTGAACTGCTGACTTTGAGGGTCGCAGCCAAACTCATATCCACCCCACTCCTCTATTCCTTGTTACTCTGCAGAATTATTATATACCTTCTTGACATAGGGTCCACACATACCAAATAAATAGCATTTTTCTTACTGTTTTGAACCCAAATTAGATATATTTTGACTACTTAACCAATTATGTTATATTAAAACTATATATATTACATTTTAATTTTTATTATTTTCGATTAAAGACATTTTTACTCTTTATTAAAATTTCAAATTAAACAAAAGGAGATGAAGAACATAACTCTTAATTCTGTCACTAATGGTAATGTGTTTTCTGAAATTAAATTATTTGACAGGAAAACAAAATTTATGCTATTAAATTCATGAAATACTACTACTTTGTTATTATACATAGAAAACTTTCTACCTGTTAAGACTTCGGTTTTATTATTGACATAATAGTTTTTGTTTGTTTTGGGGGCATCACTGCCCTCTGGTGGTGGGAGTATGAGGCCCAGCTTTACTGCTGGATTTGAGCCTCCAATCCAGTGGGCTGCAGTCCCGTGCACAACCACTACGCCACCGGGGCTCAGCCCAGACATAATAGTTTTAAAGCAGAATTTTTAAAATGTAAAATTTTTCAGAAGTTAAGGATTACAGCACAAAAGATGGTGCTGTGAGCACTTTGGAACTACGTGGATGCTCTCCATGCTAACCTGACGCAAGAATTTCTCTATCTCTCAATAAACCTCTTTTACTTTTACTTGAGGCTGACTCCACGATTTTGAAACTTTTCTTATGCAAAATGTGCTGTACAATATCAAAAGCCACTTTAGGGCATAATTTAAAAAATACCTTTTCAAATATTTTTGTGTATATTACAAGTATTAGGGGTATTTAGCTAGTTGAATGCCCCAGCAATAATTAATTTTTAAAAATCTAGCTCTCTTCTGAATCGTTTCGCTCTTTATTGCTACTTTACCTTCCCCTGCTTCTTACTGGTGTTTCTGTATTCTTCTCAAGCATTTTTTCCTATGTGATCTCTCTCCAATGTACCATCCTCTGGGTCCAGCCCATATACAAGCTTAATGAAAATAGGTTTTCAAACCCCCCTGGGTTGGGACAGTGTGTGTTTTCTTTTTTAATCGTAGATAATATTTGAAATTGACCAAACATACTTTGCACTCTCTCTTCATATGTTGCTTCCCATGCTTAGAGAGCTGACCAGAATTAGCCTCCTGCCTAATCACCTGGTTGACTTTCAGAGTTCGTTACAGTATATTTGTAGAATTATAACAGCAAACAAAAATAAACCCCACATCTTTATGCATGTGTGAATTTGAACCTGATCTCTGTGTGTGTGTGTGTGTGTGTGTGTGTGTGCGTGCACACTATGAGATTGCTGTACACAGGTTTAGCACCTTTCCTTCCTTTCCCTACCGGCTGGTGATTTGGCTAGGTCCTGTGCTCCTGGACTGCATGTGCCCAGCTTCACACTGTTCAGGCTGAGTGCAGGTCTTGTTTCTGACCCCAAAGGATGATCCTTCTTTTCTCCCGAAGAGCACCAACACGGCTTTGGAGGGGGGGAGGGGAGAGTTTCAATTTTAACCAGCATTTGTGTTTTATGGTAGGAAAGTGTCCACATTAGCATAGCCTATTTGTGACTAAAAAATCCTCCTTATATAGAAAGGAGTTGGTTGTGTCATTTACCAAAGATCTCTGGATATGGCATCGAGATTGTGTAAAAATGTATGTTAAGAAAACCTTGCATACAGGAAAACTACGTTATTCCTGAAGCATGTTACAAGAACTTGTGTGTTACCATTTGGTGAAGTGCACAAGAAATAAAAAGCCAAAGTCCAGTAGCTTTGGCTTATGAATGTTGTAATAAAGAAGTGCGAAGTCTCCACATGCATACACTGCATGAAGAGGCTTTTTGATCAGGCTCGTTGATCACACGTGGACACTTGTGCATAGCAAGATCTTTAACTGTGATGGCACTGCACCTCTTCTGTGGTCATTGTTGTTACTGCGTGGTCCCTGATCTAGGCAACTAGTACCAAGAAAGATGGGATTGTTTCGACCACTCTCGGTGTGGATATGAAATCCACCTGGAGAAGTGCTTTCTCCCAACTTTCGTTAGGGAGAGTGATAAAAAGGAGACACAAGCATTTTTTAAAAGGTTGATGTGCATGTACACATTTCAGCCTCAAAAGGGTCAAAATGAATAAACAAGAATTGGCCTCAGCAGAAATTCTGTTCCAAATTCTGAATATCTAAGGTAATTCCCAAAAGAAAAATAAAAAAGGTAACGCATGAGGTTTGTTGTTCACAGTCATAGACAATGTATGTTTAGTTTCATTTTAGCCAGGTTTGGGATTTTTTTTGTGTGGCTGATTTAATCTTGTAAAGATTCCTTTCCACCAGCCATGATTTTTCCTATTGTCTCTTTTGGATGAGAGTTTACTGTGTATGTCAACGTTGACTAAACATTTTATTAGCTATTAAGTGAGTATACATGTAGGATGAAATTCTAAAGCATTTTATCCTTTGAAAGGATTTATTGATTCAGTAATGATTTATGTAAACTGTAATTTTGGCTTTATTTTTTAAATCTTTGAATATGTATTTAATAGAATCTATGTGATATTAGATTTCTGTGTTTAAATACACAGATTTCTATGTCTTCAATAATCAGTAAAATACATATATATGTACTTTTTTAAAAAGATGATGTTATTTCCCTTATATCTTATAGTATATCTTTGTCATATGTCAGTTTAGCAGTAGAGTTTCAGTACTCCCAAAGGACCTTAAATGTCTTGGATATGGTGATAATTTCCCGAGCATTCAATTGATGAAATATATGCTCTGTGCCTCCAACTGAAGCATCAATTGATAGTGTACTTCAGGAGTTCTCCAAGGTAGCATCAGGGTTACCTTAACTTAATTAGAACTTACTTAGAAAGGCAAACTGTTGGAGCCTACCCCACACCTACTGAATGGACACTTTGGTTGTGAGGCCCTGGAACTAAGCCTTTAGAAGCAATGGTTCTCAATCTGTGGGTCGCGACCCCTTTGGAGGTTGAATGACCCTTTCACAGTTGCTGCCTAGGGCCAGCTGAAAACACATATTTTCACTGGTCTTAGGAACGAGACACAGCTCCCCTCTCCGTCTCCACAAGGGTCCATCCACATGCAGATATGCTTATCTGCTGAGAAAGAAGCTATTGCAACCTTTGCATTGATGTTGCCTTTTTATGCATACTGTTGCAAAAATGTAACAATGTAGTTTACTGTTATTATATTAAGACTGCTACCCATGCTGCACCATGCTTCAGGACAAAATTTCATTTATTTGTAATTAGAAATAAATATTTCACAAGATATAATTATATATGTGTGTGTGTATATATATATATATATATATATATATATATATATAGTGTGTGTGTGTGTGTGTGATCACTGCCTTTTAGTGGTGGGAGGCCCAGCTTTGCTGGTGGATTTGAACCTCCAACCCATCGGGCCGCAGTCCCGCGCACAACCACTATGCGTATGACCACTACGCCACCATATATATAGTGATTAATCACTATGCTTTAATTATGTTCAATTTGTAACAATGAACACACATCTTGCATATCAGATATTTACATGATGATTCATAACAGTAGCAAAATTACAGTTATTAAGTATCAATGAAAACAATTTTGTGGTTTGGGGTCACCACAACATGAGGTACTGTATGAAGTGGTCCAGCACTAAGAAGGTTGAGAACTGCTTTTAGGGTATCCTGGTATATATTCAAGATTAAGAGTTTAGCTTCCTACCTAGCATCAGTATCTGGAGATGGATTGTGTTTTTCCTATATTATTACTCACCAACTGAGTTATTGTTGCTATTGTTAAGTGCCATTAAGTCAGTTCCCACCCACAGCATCCCTCTGCACCAGAGAAGCAAACACTGCTTGCTATCCTCAATCGTTCCTATGCCTGAGCCTATGCTGCAGCCACAATGCCAATCTCCCTCCTTGAGGGCCTTCCTCTGGTTTGCTGCCTCTCCACCTTATACCACATATTATGCCCTACTCCACTGAGTAGGCTTCTCTGACAAGTCCAAAGTATAAAGAGGTGAAGTTTCCCCCACTCTGGCCTCTAAGGAGCCCTCTGGCCAAACTTCTTTCAAGACAGATTTGTTTGTCCTTTTTCCAGTACATGGTATCTTCAGTATTCTTCGCCAATACAATTCAAATGTGTTGATTCTTTTGTCTTTTTTAATCAACATCCAACTTACATATGCATATGAGGCAATCAGGGATACTCTAGTCCTCAAAGTAAAATCTTTGCTCTTCAATACTCCAAAGAGATTTGTGCAACAGACCCAATGCAGTGTGTCTTTGATCGCTCGATTGCTGTCCATGAGTGTTGACTAGATACAAGCAAGACAGAATCTTTGACAACTTCAGCCTTTTCTCCAGTTACCACGATGTTACCTATTGGTCCAGTTGTGAGGATTTTGATCTTCTTGACTTTGAGTTGTAATCCATAGTGAAGGCTACAATCCCTTATTCAGTAAGTGCTTCAAGTCCCCACTTTTAGCAAACCAGGTTGTATCATCTGTGTATCACAGGTTGTTAATAAGCCTTCCTCCAATCCTGATGCCAAATTCTTCATGTAATCTAGCTGCTCTGAGTAATAAGTAAAATAGAAATAACTTTCTATGTGTAAATGAAAAGTCATTTTCAAGTGTTTGTATTAAAATGAAGGCTCTTCTTCAGGCGAGAATAAGAATTTTATAGATCAAATTTTATATTACAATGATACTATACAATTGGGAACCTTCATGATGGTCTTTGGCGAATACTAGTGGTGGAATCTGTTTCACTTAACTATAGTATCTATTTCATGAGAGGGTGTATAACACCACCACTTCCACCAGAAAATTGACTAGCTTGGATTTTCTAGACTGGATGCAAAAGTAAATAATATCTTTATTTGTTCTATAGCCACACAAAACAAGGTTTCCATTTTCTCTCAGGGACATTGGTTTTGAAGTTCTCATATTTATAAATTTAGATAATAATATGATCTATATAGTAGAATTGAATTTATACCCAGATTTGATGATTTGTTTTATTCAAAATTTATTGTATTAAAAGTTCACATCTCATGTAGGATAGTATGTTTTGCTTTTGCTAATAAGAAATGTTTATAGTTTTTATAAAAATAAAATTTAATTCTGAGTTTTTTAATTTGCAGCCAGAAAATCTTGCTCAGAAGCTTCCAAACCTTGTGGAACTGTGAGTCTTTTTATTAATTTTTTTTAAAAAAAAAAACAAGAATTGAAATAATTTGTTACTTCAAATAGCAGGATATGCTATTCTATGTATTAATTGTTTTTTGGTATCATGATCATGATGTTTATGGAGGTGGGCCTCTGATTCTGCTAACACTAATGATAGTTCAAGACATTTTACCAACTAAATTTGTATTTTTAGTACCTTATCTCAATATATTGAAGATGATGAGAGAGAACATTTTCTCTGTACATAGTACCCTTGTTTTATTCCCCTTTAAGATAATTCACATAATTGAGAAAATGTATTATTATTGTTATGAATAATATATGTGATATAAATCGTAAAACTGTATAAATACATAAATGCATATTAAAGTATCCTGTGTGCATCCTACATACTTTATTGTTTTTTGTTTTGTTTTCTTACTATAATGAATTTTCCACTGTGACATAAGTAGGGAGTTGACATTTTAGACCATCCACTGCATTCAGCAGTTCAGACCATTCACCATTCCCCCTTCCATATTCTAACCCACTTTTCCCTGCATTCTCTTTTCCCCCATTTATTTATTTGTTTATTTATTTATTTATTTTCTTCTTCCTCTTACAGATTTCTCTCATCCCTTTCACTCAAGTCCATAGTGGTCAGTCTTTTAGCTCAGCTGCAGCTCCTCGCCTTTGCTCGTTCACCCTTGGAACATAAATTATGTTCCTTTTGATATACAAGTCTTTGTTTTGTTTTTTTTCCCTTACAGAATTTTCACTCCTACAATCTTTAGACTTTTGTTATTTGCATCTTGACTCAACATGATCTTCTCTAAGTTTTTCCATGCTGTAAGGACCTTCATGGTTTCATCATTGACTTTTAGTGATGCATCAGAGTCTATTGCATATATACCAAAGTTCCTTTATCCATTCTTCTACTAATGGGCATGTGGTTATTTCTACCTTCTTGTCATTATGAACAGCACTTCATGAACATGGGAGAGCATATCTCAACTTGTGTCCTTGCTTTTGCTTCTTTAAAGTACAAACTCAGCAGAAGAATTATTGGGTCACGTGTAATTTCTATCCCCTGAGGTTATCTGAGGTTATCACTATATTGTTTTCAAAAGTGGCTGCACATATTTACAGACCCACCAGCCTTGGGTGAGAGTTCAAATCTCTCTGCATCCCCTTCAGCATTTGTTGTTTTCTATTTCCTCATTAAATAGACTGCCATTGTTGGTGTAAGTATCTCATCTTGCTTTGATTTGCATCTCCTGGATGCTTCGTGTTTTGGGGTGTTTTTTTATGTATTTTTTAGTCATTTGAATATCATTTTTCGTGAACTATCAATGTCTTTTGCCCCCTTTCTAATTGAATTATTTTTCTCTTAGTGTGGTTTTACCATTTCCTATAGACTTTAGAGAGGAAATCCTTGGCTATTGTATCATTCCTAAAGGTTTTTCTTAGCCCCATCTTTTGGATTTCTTTTAATTCTTTTGGTGCATGTAAATATCTTATTTCCAGTTGACCCCAATGACCTATTTTGTCTTTAGTGCGCCTGGTTTCTTCATTATATTTGGTAGTATAGCTGTGCTATTAAGTTTGTCCAATTTTCTCTTTGATGATCTTTATAGCGCTAGATTTACATTTTAGCTCTCTAGTCCACCACTAGATTTCCTTCGTGCATAGGTTGTACCTACCATTTCCATTCTTCTGCAGAGGGGAGATCTAATTGCCAGCACCGTTTGTTGAAGAGGCTCTTTGCCATTTAATGTCTGTTGGTCCTTTGTTGAAGTTCAGTTGTCTGTGATGTAGGTGGATGTCTTTATTTCTAGGTTTTCTATTCTATTGGTCTGTGTACTATCATTGTACCGTGACCATTGTGCCATTGTACCAGCTTGTTTTGACTGCTGTGGCAATGTAATAGGTTTTGAGGTCAGATAGTGAGAGGTTTCCTATTTTATTCACTTTCCTAAGAAGTTCTTTGTATACCCTGAGTTTATCCCCACTCCATATAAAGTTAGTAATTATATTTTCCCATTTTTTTAAAAAGAATAAAGTTGTGACCTGTATTAAAATTACATTCTGTTTATATGTTGCTTTGTGTAATACTGGCATTGTCACAATAGTAAACCTTCCTATCCATGAACAAGAAGGAGGCCTGATGGTGCACTAGTTTCACACTGGGTTGCAATACCCTGGTGGGTCGTTCACAACCACCAGTAGCTCTACGAGAGAACAAGCTGGGCTTTGTACTCCCACACACAGTCAAGAAACCCACAGGGGATTGCTATGATTCGATGCCAGTGAATTTGTTTTTTTCTCCATGAACATGGACTATTCTTTTATTTATGTAGTTTCTTTTGGTTTCTTTTTGGAGCTCTGGTGGCATAAGGGGCATGCATTGAACTGCTAACCATGAAGTCACCAGTTCAAAACCACCATGGGAGAAAGACGGGGTTTCCTACTCCCATCAAGAGTTGCGGTCTCTGCAACCCATCAAGCAGTTTTGGTCTGTCCTGGAGGGCCGAGTCAGAACTGACTTGATGACAATGAGTTTGGTTTCTTATGGTAGTGCTTTGTAGTTTTCTTTGTTTCTCTGCTTCACTTTATTCCTAAATATTTCGCCTCTTGTGTATATATTATGCTTGTTATTGTTTTCTCGATCTCTTTTCCAGAGTTCTTTTTGTTTGTAGATCAGAATCCTCTTGGGTTATTTTGTATGTTAATCTTCTGGCCTGCCATATTGCCAAATCTTTCGAAGGTCTCTGGGTGGTTCTAAAGTGAAGTTAGGATTGGGAACCCTTCATAATCCTTTGTACTGTACCGTCATTATTCTATAGACAATTTTGTGTGTTAAATATACTTTGTTTAGTATCAATCAAAATAGTGGGTTTTTAAGTTCATATCCTGATTCAGACATGGTCAATTCTCCTCCCCTGTTTTTTTTTTCTTTTTAATAATTTTATTGGGGGCTCTTACTACTACAACATTCAGTACATCATTTGTATCAAGCACATTTGCACACATGTTGCCACATAAATTTCCAAACATTTTTCACTTGAGCCCTTGGTACAAGCTCCTCTTTAAAAAAAAAACAAACTCCCCTTCCCCACCCCCTTTTTTTAATGAATCATTTTATTGGGGGCCCATACAACTCCCATCACAATCCCTAACAATATCAGTTGTATGCAGGCCACTTTTACACACCCATTGCCATCATCACTCTCAAAACACCCTCCCTCCCTCCAGGCCCCCATTATCAGCTCCCTATATTACCCTTCTTCCACCCCTTCCCCTTGAATCCTTAGTAATTTACAGATTATTTTTTTTCATCCTGTACACTGTACAATGTGTCCCAACACTCATTTCCCTGTTGTCCGTGTCCCAGAGAGGAGGCTATGTGTAGATCCCTGAAGTTAGTTCTCCCTTTCTATTCCTCCATCCCTCCACCCTCCTGGTATTACCACTCCTATTACTAGTCTTGATGGATCATCTATCCTAAGTTTCCCATGTTTCCAACTTCACTGTACATCTCCTGGTCTAGCTGGATTTATGTGGTAGAATTGGGGTCATGATAGTGGGTGGGAGGCAGCATGGAAACTAGAGGAATGTTGCATATTTCATAGCTCCTACCCTGTATCTTAACTGGCTCATCTCCTCCTTGTAACCCCTCTGCAAAAGGATGTCACCTCACCTATTGATGGACTTTGGGTCCCCAATCTGTACTCCCCCTCATTAATAACAATATAATTTTAGCTCATTGATGCCTGACACCGGATCCCTTCACCACCTCATGATCACACAGACTGGTGTGCTTCTTCCGTGTGGGCTTTATTGCTTCTGAGCTGAATGGCCGCTTGTTTACTCAAGCTTTTAAGACCCCAGATGCTATATCTTTTGGTAGCTGGGCACCGTCAGCTTTCTTCACCACATTTGCTTATGCACACATTTGTCCTCAGGGATCATATCAGGAAAGTGAGCATGCAATGTTATGCTTTTTAGTTCTTGAAGCCTGATATCTCATCCCTTTGACACCTTATGATTTCACAAGCTAGTATGCTTCTTCCATGTGGGCTTTGTTGCTTCTGAGCTAGATGGCTGCTTGTTTACTTTCAAGCCTTTAAGCCCCCAGATGCTCCATCTTTTGATAGCTGGGCACCATCAGCTTTCTTCGCCACCTTTGCTTATGCACACATTTGTCTTCAGTGATCATGTGGGAAAGGTGAGCATCTTGGAATGCCAATTTAATAGAACAAAGTGTTCTTGAACCGAGGAGATACTTGAGTGGAGGTCCAATGCCCATCTGTTGTCCTACTACTAACCCTATAAATATACACATTAATCTCTTTCCCCATCCTCACTTATAGATATATGCCCCTATGTACATACCTGTATTTGAACCTCTATAAATGTTCATTATCCCCCAGTTCCTTCCTCTATTTCCATTTGCTTCCCTCTTGTCCCACTATCATGCTCACTCTCCATTTAGGTTTCAGTATTTTTTCTCTGTTACATTAGTCTTAATCAATCCCTATTGGCCTTCTCTCACCCACTTTGTCCCTGCATTTGTATCAATTGCTATTCCCTTTTTCCTGGGCTGGTTGACATCACCACCTTTCCCCCTCCTCCCCCTCTTCAATGTTCCCTACCCTGGAACCATCAGTCCTGTCATTTTCACCTCCAACCTCTTTGTCCAGTCTATCTTGTCTAGATAGACCTGTAGGGGTAGCAATATGTACAAGAAAGGTCTCCTAAAATGGAGCAACTTAAACAAATAAAACAATGATAACAACAGCAAGAAACCCCCTCAATGTACTATACAATATGTAACAGAATAATAAAAATAATAGCAATATAAAAACCTGTATAAAGTTCAAGGTCTAGTTGACCTCCTAGAGTGACCCCTGGTTCAGTCGGATGGGGCGCCAATACCCTGGCCCAAAGTATATCCTTGGCATTCCATCTGTGACTCTACGCTCTGTTGCACACTCTTAGTGCTTTGCATTGGTGTGGTTGTGTCCGACAGGGTATAATCTTGACCCCACTTCTTCTTCCTGGCCCCAATGGGCCTTGGGTCAGCTAGAGTAGCTGTATTTCATAATGGGTCCAGCCGTGCAGTCCTCTTTGTGCATTAGCTGTTCTGGGTGGGATTATTGCCCTGAAGGCTCGGTGGGCCAGGAAGCACGTCATTCTCTCTTCCTCCCCTTTCATTTGTTCTCATGTGCTCTGGTCAGGCATATCTCACTCCCCAACTCCTTCAGCTTCAGTGCTGGCCTCCAAGGCAACTTCCTCTGGTAGAGAGGTGGCTGCCCCTATAGTTGGGGTTGGGGTTGTGTTCTCAGGTCCCTCCACTGGTTCTCCACTCCATGCTGTCGTGCTGCATTCACATGCTGGGTCGCCGGGTTTAAGTTTGGTCCCTCGTTCCCTGTGGAGATATAAACAATACGCTCCCTTTTGATGGTTTAGTGCCTCCTTCCCTTTCTACACATCACCATCTGCCTCCCCTCCCTCTTTGATGGCTACCGTATGTAGCCTTAGATTTGATCTGGCCCCTGCCATATTACCTGGGCCTTCTCCCAGGATTTTCTCTATAGAGTAGTTTTTCCCGATGCCCCTTTTCAGTTTTAAAACTTTCAGTTTTATGCTTACCTCAGTGGATTCATATTGTACATGTCCTTTTGCGCTTGGCTAACTTCACTTTGCATAATTTCCTCCAGTTCTTCCCATGCGGTGATGTGCTTCATGCATTCATCACTGCTTTTCAGCGATGCATAGTACTCCATTGTATGTATGTACCACAGCTTTTTAATCCATTCATCAGTTGATGGGAATGTGGACTGCTTCCAACTCCTTGCAATTGTGAACTGTGCTGAACATTGGGGCACAGATCTCTGGTCGTGGATTGTTGCTTGTCTCTTCTGGGTATATGCCCAGCAGGGGAATTGCTGGGTCATATGGTAGTTCAATTTCCATCTGTTTTAGATATCTCCAAATTGATCTCCATAGTGGCTGTACATACCTGCAGGTCCACCAGCAGTGGATAAGCGACCCTATCTCCCCACAGCCTCTCTAGCATTTGTTACTTTCTGACTTTTTGAATTGGGCTATCCTTGAGGGTGTTAAGTGATATCTCATTGTTGTTTTGATTTGCATTTCTCTTATGGCTAATGATCGGGGGCATTTTCTCATATATATATTGACCTCTCTGATTTCTGCCTCTGTGAAACTTCTCTTTAATTCCTTTGCCTATCTCCTCAGTGGGCAGTTAGTTTTGCTCTTTTTGGAAGCTATCAGGGTATTGTAGATTTTAGTAATAAGGCCTTTATCTGATTTGTCATTGCCAAAGATGTTTTCCCAGTCTGTCTGCTCTCTTATTACTCTCTTGGTGAATTCTTTCGATGTGCACAGGTGTTTTATCTTTAGTATATCCCACTGGTCTATTTGAGCCTCTTCTGTGTTTGTGTCTTTCCCTATTTCTGTTAGCCTATGTAGTCCCTGTGCCAGTGTTCTCAGATTGTTCCCAATTCCCTCATTGATGGCCCTAATAGTTTGGCCTCTCCTGTTTTTTGTAGGTCAAACTTGACTTAGAAGAATAGATAAGTGTTTTGTTGAAAACAATTATTTTCAATCTCAAATGACTTTGTTATCCAAGTACACTGGCTTCTGTGTAACAAATGCAAGTCTGTGTGTCACCGTTTTCAGAGTCACCTAGCAAGGTAGTGGAGGAGGCCGGTGCGTGTGCGGTACACTTCGCGCTGCCGACTGCAAGGTCAGCAGTTTGAAAGGATGAGCCATTCTCCGGGAGAAAGATGAACTTTTTACTCCCATAGCAAGTTCCCGTCCCAGAAACCCACAGGGGCAATTCTACTCTGCCCCACAGAGTCTGAACGAACTTGATGGCAGTGAATTAGGGTATGCATTCCAAATATTGATGTCTAAAGAGTATTGGTCTTACAATGTGGAAGGATTTCACGTAGAGAGCAAGGAATAAACTATACACAGAAATAGTATACTTGGTTAAATCCATTGGCTTAATAATACCTCCTGCAAAATTGACATAGTTCAGCATTGAATAAACAAAAAAACCAGACTCACTTTTATCAAGTCGATTCTGACTCAGAATGACCATGATCATAGGATGGAGCAGAACTGCCCTGTGGGCTGCTGAGACTAATGTTTTACCAAAGTAGAAACCAATAGATTCCTATCTGAACTCTGAAAAAGAAGTAGAGACACCAATAACATGTTTACAATGTTTGTAAAATTATTTTATCTCTCTGACTCGTATGTTCAATGACATTGTAACATTTAGTAGTGGGCTTGAAACAGAAGAAAATTTCAAAATTATATTTTAAAACATGTTTTAACATTGTTTCAGTAAACAAAACTATAGACTTAAAATACCAACATCTAGTTGTCTTGTTTTAAAATTAGTGATGTAAATTTATCTTCTTAAGTTATCGTTAAGTGATCTCCAGCTATCACTTTTGTGATTTGATCTCTGTTCCTGACAATTGCACCTCTTCCCACCAGAGGGTGCTGGAGCTACTTCCCTGTGAAAGCTGTTTACTTTAGGCTTGTCTGGACTTGTCAGTCCCTGGAAACTTTCCTTTTTTTTTTTTTTTTTCCCCCAAGAGTTTTTATTTCTTGTTTATCAAATTCCTTTTGCTGTGAAATAAATTCTGCCCTTGGCAGTTGTACCTAACCCAACCCACTGTCAGCTAGCCAATCCCAACTCAGATAGCAGCCTATCTCGTCTGTCCTCTGCCACTCTCTGGTGCGTTTAAACTGCTGACAGGTTGATACAGAAACTGAGTATTTAATCGTCCCCAGTCTTGTGTTCATAAACCTGCTAGCTGTAAATAGCTTTAACCTAATTATTCAGTCTAATTATTTCAAATACAAGGTTATATCTTCCTTTACATAATATCCTACCTCCCTTATGTAATTTGAATAATTCACATGAACACAAAAAACTAGTAATTTGCTTCAACAGTTACAATCACATCATAATTTATCTGTTGAGCATGCTGTTGTTTTATTATTTTTAACAGTTTCGTTGGGAGACTGTTATTTACTTTATTGAGACTTATTTTTAGATAGCAAATATCTCAGTTAAGTACCTCTAATATTTGAAATTTTATCATTAAGTATTATTCTCAGACTATTTCCCATTACTTGTGATAACCATGAATTTCTTTGGGTTGCATTGGAACACTATATAAAATAACATTTTAGTTCTTTTATATTTGATTTTACAATATGATTATCAAAAGTATTGAAAGCTAAGAGTTGCTTTTCTTTTCTTTTTCCCAGATACCTTCATTCAAATAACATAGTTGTGGTTCCAGAAGGTAAGTGACTTTTGATTTTTAGTTATGAAACAGTGAAGTTTCACTTTCGTTCTACAAGTAGAACAGTGGTCTCTTTTAAGCCACTTTTGTATGACAAGAGAATTTTGATCATAAGCATCTTTAATTTGTATGAGGTTCGAAACAGCTTTTCTTTCATTTAATAAATCCATTAAAATTATTACTAAATAAATAAGTAAACCATTATAATGGTTATGTGAATTCAATTTCAAATATAGTAAGAGAAAATGGTCTTTTATTTCCTAAATTATTTATTCAAGTAAATTTTAATTTGTTTTTATTTTTGTTCTTTTAAAAATTATATTTCACCTTTGATGGCACCATATATACAAGTATGCTTGATATAATTGATATATAGATTGTTATAAGTGTTGTAAGAGCCCCCAATAAAATTATCTTAAAAAAATATATTTCATCTTGAGGTAGCAGTATTGTCGCTGCAGTAAACTTTAGTTCAAAGGGAACAAGAGTATAAATGTTAGAATAAATTGACTTGGTATAATACTTGCATTAAGTATTTGGCATAGCATTGACTCAAATTCTTGATGTTTTGTTCTTTTTCTGTGTGCGTGTGTGTTCTTAAAGCTATTGGCTCCCTTATAAAACTCCAGTATCTGGATCTTAGTGACAATGCCTTAGAAATCGTTTGCCCAGAAATTGGTCGTCTGAAAGCTTTACGTCATCTTCGATTAGCTAATAACCAACTACAATACCTACCTCCAGGTAATCATTAGATATTGCACATAATGATCTCTTTTCCATTATAAATCTGTTTTTCTTCATGTTTCTCACTGGGTGCAAAGGCAATATATTATGTGTTGGTTTGTGAATATTTAATTATCTATTTGAAAATGGAATAAGGAATGTATGAAAAGTGTATCTAAGAGTCTTAGCTCTGCTGCAAACTTTAGGAAACGGTGTTTATTTTTAGAGTTACTATTATTATAGTTATATATTATTATTAATATGGCTATTATTATTATTATTCATTGGAATTTGTGCCCCCTTAGAAGCACTGCCTTGGCAAAATATTTGGACAGAAATTCAGTTCAGTTTTGAATATTACATAAGCGAATTCAAGTGAACCTTTTAGAAGACAATCCTTTTCGTTTCTAAAAGGCAAATGCATAGATATAGTCTCATCTTCCATTGGAGTCATTGGTATATATTAATTTTAAACTAATAAAAAAGCATGTTAGAATTTAACAGAATTTAAATTTGAGTCCTACAAGTAATAGTCAGTTCTGCATACTGAACATGATAGACATTAGTATCATACTCTAATCAAGTATCATACTCTAATCATTTATCTAACTTTGCTTATAAAAATGATACCATCATAGCAGTGCATGTGCTATAACCGCATGTAATGAACACCTTATTTTTCCCATAATAGTTGATATGCAAATTTATAAGATAATATAGGAATGTGATCTTATCTTTAGGGCTTATTTTATATAATCTAGCTCAGCCAATGTTTTGTCATTCTAGTTTTCATCAGATTTATTCAGATATTCAGAAAATTAGATAATCTTTTTTAGATTGCTTTAGAAATATTTTAAGCTTTCATAATATTTCATATATGAAGCTTATACAAGATGTACTATAGATTCTAATAGATATACTGTAATTGTAAACTTGTCTTTACATACTTTTGAAGGATGTATAATTCAGAAAACATTTCAGTTATGTCAAGCCATTTTTCTTTATACTGTATTATTCTGTTGTTTCCTGTAATATAAAAACATTTGTGGTTATAGAATGTGGTCATTTCCTTCCATTATATAGTCTCAGTGGTTAAAGATTTGCTCTAATAACACTGCCTGCCTCCTAAGAATCAGTAAAGTTTATATGTTTCCTGGCTACTTTTGTATTATTTATATCTTGCCTTGTTGCATAAGATATTTGGGGTAATTACATCTGTTTTCATGTTACTAGCTTTATTTCTTTAAAAAAATTTTCTTTATTTTTATTAAAGACTAATGTTTTATTGACATATTTTATTATTCAAATATATCCCTTCCCTTCTCATGCAGTTCTGCTGTTCAGTCCCATTGGATGGGGTAATACAGTCATCAGTGCTATCAAGTTCCCTCTCCTTTTAACCCCCACCCCTTGCCCTCACTCCATGTACCCTCAGGGAATCCTTACACCTCTCACTGTCTCTGAGGGGTCATCTATCTTGACTACCATGTGCCTGGTGATCTTGAATGTGCAAATGAACAAAATCTAATCTAACATGATTAGAGAGGAAATCTTAAAAGAACTAGAGGAGAGTAATATGGTTCATCAGTGCCATATTGCATTTGGATTAATCCTCCATTCAATGAGGCCCTTCTAAGAAGGACTGATTGTCCGATTGTCTTGCTGGTAGGCTTTGGGTCTCCACTACATCCAATCCCCTTCATATTGATCTGATTGTGTTTTTTTTTTTTAATTTCTGATATCTCTTCCTGTCGACGACTCATAATCACACAGACTGGAGTGCTTCTTTCATATGGGCTTTGTTGCTTCCCCACTAGATGGTTGCTTGTTTAACTATAAGCATTTAAGATCCCAGATGTAATAACATTTCATAGCCAGGCACCAATAGCTTTCTTCACCGTATTTGCTTATGTATCCATTTTTGTCTTCAGGGATTGTGTCTGGAAGGTGGGTATCATGCAGTGCCACATGATTAGAACAAACCATTCTTGTACCTGAGGTAAGATTTAAGTGGAGGCCCAAAGTCCATCTGCTTCCTTTTGTTGAAAAGGGGATCTGCTTCCCATTTGATATTTTTTTTGGCTCTTGTCAAAGATCAGTTCAGTTGTCTGTATGCTGCTGGATTTTCTGTTCTTATCCATTGGTCTGAGTATTTGTTGTTGTATAAGTACCAGGCTGTTTTGACAACCATGACTGTATAATAATGGGTAATGCAAGCTCACCCACTTTGTTCTTTTCCTTGAGGATTTCTTTGTTAATCCTGGGCATCTTCCCTTTCCACCTGGAGAAGATAATCATTTTTTCCATTTCTTTTTTTTTTTTTTAGGCATCACTGCCCTCAGGTGGTGGGAGTAGGAGGCCCAGCCTTTGCTCCTGGGAGCCGGAATTGAACCTCCATCCCAGTGGGCCGCAGTCCCGCGCACAACCACTACGCCACCGGGGCTCAGCCCATTTTTTCCATTTCTTTGTAAAATGATATTTAAATTCGTATTGGGATTGCAGGATCGACATCTTATAAGATTGAATCTCTCGATTCATGATCATGGGATATTCTTCCACTTATGAAGTTATAATGTTCTATATAAAAAATGTTTTCTAGTTTTCTTCATGCATATCCTTTGATTTTTTTTTTTTTGGTTAAGCATACCCCTAGATATTTCAATTTTTGCCTGGCTATTGTGAAGGTTACTAGTTTCTTGATCTCTTTTGCTGTAATTCCATCAGTAGCATATAGCAATTCAATTGACTTCTGATTGTTGATCTTATATACTGCCAATGTACCATATTCCTCTATTGTTTTCAACATCTTTGTGTGGAGTCTTTGGGGTTCTCAATATATAAAATCATATCATCTGCAGATAAGGATAATTTCACTTCTTTCCCCAAATATCATATATACTCATGTATAAGCCAAGTTTTCCCAGCACATTTTTTAGTGCAGTTTTTGTGTCTTGGTTGATGTTCAAGTTGACTTATACTCAAATATACATGATATACATCTGATATTCTTCCATTGCCTTATATTATTAGCTAGGACCTCCAAGACGATGTAGAATAGAAGTGGGAAAAAGGGACATACTTGCTGGGTCCCCTTATTCAATGGGAATGTTTTTGTGTTTTCTCTGTTAATTATAATGCTGGCTTTTCTTTTTTCATTCGAATCCTGTCATATTGAGTGTCTTAATTAGGAATGAGTGTTAGATGTTGTCAAGTGCTTTTTCTGCATCTATTGATATTATCATGCATTTCTTGTCCTTTTTCTGGTTAATTGGATGGATAATGTTGATGGATTTTTGAATGTTGTACCATCTCTTTCTACCTGAGGTCATGATGGATTATTTCTTTTTGATATACTTTTGTATTCTATTGACCAAGATCTTTGCATCTGTGTTCATTAGAGATAAAGGCCTGCAACTCTCTATTCTTCTGGGATCCTTGCCCGGCTTTGGTATCAGCATTAGACTAGCTTCATAGAATATGTTTGGGAGTTTACCATCCTTTTCTTTGTTCTGGAAGAGTTTGTGTAGGATTCATGTCAGCTTCCTTGAATGCTTGGTGGAATTCTCATGTGAAGTCATCTGAGTTGGGGATTTTTTAGTTGGGAGTTCCTTAATAACCTTATCTATTTCTACTTTTGCTGTGAATCTATTCAGGTTCATGACATCCATATGAGATTATTTGGGGAGGGGTAGTTTTTCCAGATATTTGTCCATACCTTCCCAGTTATTGAACTCATTAGAGTACAACCTTTTGTAATACTGTGCAATTAGTCTTTTAATTTCATTGGGGTCCATTGTAATTTGCACTGTTTCATCCCTTATCCTGGATATTGATGACTGTTCCTTCCTATCATTTGTTATATTTGCTAGCAGTTTGTCAGTTCTGTTGATTCTCTCAAAGAACCAGCTTTATTATTGAGTATTTTTTTTGTCGTTTTGTTTTCTCATTTGTTTATCTCCACCCTAGTTTTTATAATTTCTTTTGCCATTAGACGGAATATTCTTTTGATTCTGTTCCAACTGCTGATGGTTTTAAGATAGGGTATTGACCACAAGTATCTCTTTCTTCTACATGTGTCACTATCAAGCGTCCTGTGATGATTGCCTTTGCTGTATCCCATAGTTTTTGTTATGATATATCCTCATTTTTATTTGTTTCTAGAAACTTCCTAATTCATTCTCTAACCCAGTTCCTTTTCATTTAGCTTCCATGTGTTTGCCTTTGTTTTTCTCTCTTTCATTTGTTTCCAACTTTATGGAGCTATGAATTTACTTGTTTAACTTGTGCCCCAGCATGTAGTCTATTTTCAAATACAGGCCATGTGCATGTGAGAAAAATGTGTAATTTTTTTTTTTTGTATTTGGGTGGAGAGCTCTGAATGTATCTATCAGGTCAAGTTGTCTGATTGTAGCATTTAGTTCTTTGACCTCTTTGCTTAGCTTACCCCCCCCACATATTTGTCCATCTTAGAGAGCAGTATATTGAAGTCAACTACTACGATTGTCAAACCTGTGATTTATCTTTTGAAGGATTTGGTTGGTGAGCTTTGCGCGTCTCTCACTGGGCATGTATATATTTATTATGCTCTTTGTCTCCTGCTTCCTCAAACATTATATAGTGCCTATACTTATTTCTTAATATGTCTTGCATCTTGAGATCAATTTTGTTAGGGATTAGAATTGCAACTCCTGCTTTCTTTAGATTGCCATTCACTTGATATAATTGTCACCGTTCTTTAACTCTCAAACTGTATTTTTCTGTGAGCTTGAAGTGAGTCTCTTGCAGGCAGTAGATTGGTGGGTTTTGTTTCCTAATCCAGTCTACTAGTCTTTGTCTTTTAATGGCTGAATTCAGATTAATTATATCCATCTGTGGATATATTACTGCTATCTTGTGCCTTTTGTATTGTCGTGTATGTGTGGAAGATTCATATTTGTCTTCTTTCCTCTGTTGGATCAAAGAAGTCTTGAGCATTACTTTCAGTGCCATGACTTCTAGATAGTTTTACACCATATAGTTGTCTTCTATTTGTGTTGTATGGATGTTATTCTTCTGACCAAAGTGAGTTGGAAAGTGATCTTTGTAGTGCTGGGTTTGTTTGTTTTATAATGTACTCGCTAAAGTATACCTTATAAAAACTAACCTCCCGAGAAGTTGAGGGGGTAAGGTGATTCTGTACTGCAATTATTCCTCTTCAACTCTCTCAAGATGCTACTCCATTCTCCCCTCTGCTGATAAGTCTGAGCATATTCATATCTGAATACCCTTATTGGTGACTGCATTCTTTTCTCTAATTGTTCTTATGGTTTTCTTCTTTTCCTCAGACTTGGATAATTTGGCTGCTATATACCTTGGTGTGTTTTTCCTGGGATTCAGTCTAATTGCTGGCCTTTCTGCTTCCTCCATAATTGTTGGATCCTCTTTCATTATAGTCCATTATGTTGATATCTTTGTTACATCTTGCTCTGGTATTCCAGTTATTCAGATACTTTCCTTTCACAACATCACTCATTATTCTCAGGTTTTCCTCAGCTTCTTTAATTATCTTGCTTGATTGTCTTTAACCTTTGTTGAATTCTGCTCGGTTATCTTTGAAGTTGCTCATATGGTACTCTGCTTCTTCCCACCTGTGGGTGAAGTCTCTTACTGTTTTCTTTTATTCTGATGCATCTTCTTTAACTCTTGTATTTCCCTTTGGTGTGCGGAATCTATTCTCTGTTTTCTACTCCTTCTTCTGTATGATTCCCTCATATTCTGAATGACTGAGCATTTGAAAATTTCTTTTGGTGGCAGTTCAAAGTCTGCTTCTTCTACACATGTTGATAGATTCGTGTCCTCTTCTGACATTGACATTAGTTACGCTTGATTCCTTGTAGTGACCCCTGCTGTGGTTTGTATTCTTTGTGGTATTTTGGTGGAGCTGGAGGTAGTACTTTGCATGTGGTGTGTAGAGTACAGGGGATGAGTCCTGTGTTTTTTATGTCAGAGACCAATAAGAATAAGTCTAAGAACTATCAAGAACCTGCTATGGTGTGGTTTCAAATTGCATCTATTAGCTCACTGGGGTTGGGTCTCTCCCTTGATAGCTGGAGTTATCTATCTGGAATGCCCACCACCATTGCTATTAGGGAGTATGCAGGAACTCAGTAATGTAATCGTCCCAATAGGGATTCAGATTTTCTGGCCACAGCGGTATCTAGCATTCATCACCTCCAAAAGGCCACTTGAAGTCTTTTGGTGCTCTAAATGGGCAGTCTATCCCGGGCTTACTCCCAGCATGGGGGCAAGCATGCAAGGGAAGCCTTCAGGTTTTTAGCCCTAGGTTCAAGCAAGTCACTTGGGGGAGGAGGATGGAGTATACACAGACATGTGCGGGTAGAGTGGGCTGTTTGGGAGTAGGCTTTAGGGCTTTTCACTTGGGGGAGGGGACATGCTTGTAGCAGCCAGTGCAGGACCGCTTAAGGGGCCCATGGATTGAGTGGCAGCTTGTGAAGAGTGAGCGTGCTGGCAGCACACTGACTAGGTGTTTCATGAGGAGGAAGGGATGAAGCAAGCACGAGCATCTGGTGCAGGAACTTGCGAATCAGAGGGACTTAAGGACCTGCACTTTATGTAGGGAATGTGCACATCTTAAATTTTTCGTGTTTATAACAGATTGTCCCTTTATAGTAGGTTGCTACACAACTCAGTACTCCCAGCAAATATATGGTACAAGGTAGAGAAGACTATTGTAGTGGACATTCCAGGGTCAGAGAAGCAGAATCCCTTCTACTGTGTTCCGATTCCTCTGGTAGGAAAAGGAGTCATCTGTTATTTTTCTCAGAAGATACTAAAAACAAATCTAGCTACAATCTGGAGCCAGATATGCCATGAGTTTGTGCTGTGTCTCTTATCTCTGCCTTTGGCTCTCTCCCTGGGTTATTTGGGCTCTCTATCTGGAAGGCCTACCTGTTACCTTGCTATTAGGGGAGTATGGAGTGTCTGGGCAAGGGGATTATCTCAATTGGGATTCATATCTGTGGGCTGCAGCAGTCTCCCGTGTCCAGGGTCTTAGGAAATCCAAGCAGACATCCTTGTGATACCCTAGAGGGGGAATCTGTCTGGGCTGGGAACCCCAGGGGTGTACGACTCCCATGTCACTTGAGGGGGAGTGCGAGGCAAGTGGGTCACCAGGGTTGGGTGCAAGGATAGCAGGTAAGCACTATATGTGGGTTTTAGGTGGGAGAGGGAGGAGTTATGGCACAGGGCAGGAAAATGAGGGAAATTTTGGCAGGTGTGTTACAGGGTGGGGGAAAGATGTGGAGAGCAGAGGGAGGAAATGCCAGGGTGAGGGATTGGTCACTGAGAAGGGAGACATGGCACTCAGGTCACTGAGGGGGGTGGTGCGCAGGGAACGCAGGTGAACGCTGAATGTGGGTCCAGGTGGGAGTGGGAGAGATTAGGGCAAGGGACACTCGCTGTGGTCACCTGTGCCAGGAAGAATATTCAGGCAACCGTAGCACATAGGTTGTTGGGGTGTGCGGGGATTGCAAGGTGGTATAGCTCGTGGGTCACCTGAACAAGAATAAACTGGGAACTTCCGCCATTGAGGTGGGGGTAATGGAAGGTGGTGTGGTGATTATCTCTGAAGGGGTGCAGATAAATACATTGGGTGGGTCCAAGGTTAGCGAGGGAGAGGTTAAGTCCAGGGATCAATACTGTGGTCACCAGGCCCATGTGTTGTCTATGGTGTGGAACCTGATGGGCATGTGGTCCTGGTGAGTACAGCAGTGCTGTCTGTGAAATCCCCCAGGTGCTGCTAGTACTTGACCCCCGCTCCACTCTGCTGAATGGGCCTCCTTTTTACTGATCTAAATTCCAATCAAAGGGAGCTCCTGCATGCTGACTTTACCTAAGCACCATATTCCTGGCAGTGTCTAGCGTCATTTCAATGTCTATATTTGGTTTCACTTATTTTGAGTTATAGAGAGAAATAACTCTGTATGTTGAATAAGAACCTTGGTTGACCACAGGACGGCTCGGCAGTCCTACTCCACCAGCTGCTCCATGGGAGAGGGTGAAGTTGTCTGTTCCTATAAAGATTGACAGCCTCAGAAACCCAGAGGAGCAGTTCTTCTCTGCTGTGTTGCATCCTCAAGAGTAGAAATCTTCTCAGTGGGGTGGGACTGTGGAATATGTGTGAAATGGCTTTGCATTGTTTTAGCTTAATTTGCATTTCCCTCTTGATTGATTGTGTTAAGTGTGTTAAGTGCTTTTCAGGTAGTTGTAACCTATTCCAGAGGTTCTTTTTCATCTGGAGGAGATGTATAACAGCCCTGCAGTCCCAGTAGAAGTCTGTATGTGTGTGGTGGGGGACCATGGGGGATGACTGCATCTTCCAGTATTCTGTGAGGGTGGGATGGGAATGAGCTCAGATATGTCTCCCAACTTTCATGTTCTCCCGTGTTCAGCTCCCTCTCCATCTCATTCCCCCAGAATGCCGTAGTTGAAAGCCTAGAGTGGATGAGGGACTACCCCCGCTTTCCTGGCTCCATTTCTGGTAAAGAACAGCCAAAGGGGTTTGAGAGGAGGTGGTTGGTACAGTCTCTCTGTACATTGGCTGTGCCTCTGGGTTCTAAGTGTGTTTGCCAGGCCACATATGGTTTTTAACAGTTAATCTGTGTTTTCATTAACTCTTGTGTGTTCCACACTTCTTGTCATTTTTCTTTCTCAGCTAAGGATTAGAGCAGATAGAGAGCTCTCTGCTTTTAAAATGGGCTGTTGCTTTTGAGAGTTCATTTAGATTTGTGTCTTCACCCCTGCAAGTTTTAAAAGCTATGAATATTCATGTCTCAGTGAAATTGCCCAAACTTCAATCAATAAAAGCTAGGGATACGTAGCTGATCTAGCTTGTTTTAGTTTTTAGATTAAGAATGGTATCTCTTGTGACTTTCTTCTGGTGTTGAACTGCAATTAAATCCTCTCACCAATCCCCATGCTAGGACAGAAGGTTCTTCTGTGACTCCTTTCAGTCTTTTAGATGACTGGAGTTTTATTTAGTTCCCCCATTGTATTTCCTTTGTTGATTTTTATTTGGGTTTATGGTTGAAAGAAGTGTTTTTTAGGGAGAAGTGGGTTTCAGGAAAGAATCGAGGTTAATGAAAAAGCCAGTATTCTTGGTGGAGGAGCTTCTGGATTCTTCAGCAACTCCATGTGGTTTGGGTTGAGACAGGATGTGTAATTGTCAGGTTCTTCTCTGTGCTTGGAAACGTAGGCATTGTTAGGAAGGTATGTCTTCCAAAGGGAAGCAAATTGATTCTAACTTCTACGGGGAAACCGTAAGGGTTTCCCAATTTGTCATGAATTCTTACAGAATTCCAGGGTTGAAGCCGTGGAGAACAAAGCCCATGAAGCTTCAGCGAGACTCTAGGGCCTGGTGCAGCACCTGTGTCATTTTTCTTTGGTCTCTGGGTGGCACAAATGTCGTAAATGCACTACTATTCACCAGAAGTTTTGCTTCTCTTAGGAAGTAGGCTTCTGACAGGTCACATCCTTGAGAACCGTAGCAAGCAGACTGACTCGACACACTGGGAGTCGTCATCAGTTGGAACTGACTGTGCGGTAGCTATCAGCAACGATTACTGCCTTCAGTCTAAAGCTCTCCCATTAGTACTTATGCAGCACAGTTATTTACCAATGAACTCTCTCTGCTTTTGTTCAGGTGAAAATTGCCATCATTTCACTTTCATTTTTGAAAACTATTCTTTCTGGATATAGAATTCAGAGTGGATATATGTTCTTATTTTGCTACCTTCTGTTTCTTTGGGCTCGTTGTTCAGATGAGAAATTGGTTACAATTATTTTGCATCATTGTTACCCTAAACATGTCATTTTAATGTCCTGCATTACATTTTTTTTCTTTTACTTTTTGGCACTTTTTCTATGTTGTATCCTGATATGGAGGCATTTTAATATTTATCTTTCTTGATAGTTTTTAGATTCCCAAATTGGTAAGTTACTGTTATTAGTCCTTCTTATATTTTTCTGCCTGTATTTTCCCTTTCTATAACTCTTTACCTTTCACTGACACACACAGTAGATCACTTGATATTTTTCCATGGGATACTCTTTTTTTTCATTTTTTGCTTTAAATATTTTTCTCTGGATCATACAATTGGATGATATGTATCGATCTGGCTTTTGACATTAACATCTTTTGCACTCTGCAATTTGCTATTTGCTAAGCCACCTTCCACTTTCCAAAGATCTGGGTTTCTTGCCCATTGCTTGAAAAGAATAGCTTTATATATTTTTGTGCCCTTTTATTGCTGTATTTTGGTGGGAAGCGAGCCTGCTCCAAGTGGATTGCTTGTTAGGTATTTTTGATTTCTCTTTTGATTGATTGCTCATACCACTTAAATGCTTATATAGTACCTTTCCTTGCATTTAGTATCAAAACCAGAGCATTATTTGTTACAAATTAAATTAGTTTTAATCCGAAAGTCTTTTCTAATGTGATTAAAAGCAATGTGGTCTACTTTGAATAGAAATACTATTTGCTTACAAATAAAGCAGTCTCAGAAAATGCTTTTATATTGCAGTCTTCTTTACCAAACACATTGTTCTTCACTCATGGAAAAGTTCACACCATACATAGAGGAATGAAAAAATGGTGTGGGGTCCACTCTGACCTCTGGCTACACAAAGGAGAAGCAGACTGCAACTCAGCAGCAGCCCAAGATGGATAGCCACAGACAGATGTCAAACATTCTTTACCTACACCTTCCTCAGCCTATCCTTCCCACAAAACTCTATCTCTGATATTCAATAATCCATTGTAATGGCCACACAGAAGTCACAGATAATGTTCACGATCATGGGGTTTTGTTAGGGAAGCTCACAGGTTACAAAATATTAAGGATACAATTGTTTTGTCTGCAGCATATTTTTTCAGCCATGCCAGCAGGTGCATATTTCTCTCTAATATGCAGCTTCAGGGTCACATGATCCCTTGGCCCCAATGTGTCCCTGGGCCTGGAAGCGCACAGTTCCTCAGTCTCAGTGCTGCACTCTGGCTGTGTTTCTTGTGTTCGGCTCAGCCCTCTGCTCCACCTCAGGCTCTCAGTGAAGCCCCTCTGCTCTGTGTCACAGTTTCAGTGTGACTCTGCTGTTCTGTCTCATGTTTCCTCCAGTGCTGCTCTGCCCCTGCCACTTCAGACAGGTACCTGACATGTGCTCCACTGCTGCCTTTTCTTTCTGAGTGGCCATGGGATACCCTCCCACCCTCTGCTTCCGAGATGCCCATTGGAATGGCAAAATTGACCAATCTCTTTTATCGCTGTTCCGGCCCTATTCAATCATTTGATGGACTTACCAAGTAATTTCACCTTACCACAAGGAGTCAGACAAACCAGCTAATTCTTGACAGTCAAGAGAAGTCTGATTCTATAATAGTTTGCTGTGAGTTCTCTGTGGCCCCTCTGAGAGAAGCTTGCTACAGAAAGGTAGTAGAAGTACTATGAGAACTTATCTCACATCAGAGGAGACAATGGCAAGGACCTACCCAAAGCTCATAAGGTAGTAGTCATCATTTTTCCTAATTCTGACATGTGGGATATGTACTGAATCTAGCCCTCAATAATCTGTTTCATTGTTACAGATCATACTTGCAATTAAGTGCCTTATTAAGGAAAAATTATAGGAATCAGGATCAACATAGTCAGGATGAGGGTCAGAAAGCATGTAGGAAAAGTCTCCTCTTTTAGGACAGGGCATCCCTCGGCTCCTTTGTGTTATACAGCCTCCTTTCAGCCTCTGCCAAACACAGCTCTCAGCACTGCTAACTGACCGTCCCCACAGAATCTGCCAAGAGGTGTCCTCTTGCCCTCTTGATGCTAGATGTGCTTCTGGCTCCTTTCCCAAACCCTTTCACTGTCATTATTGTTGTGACCCTTGACCTGTTTTATTGCCTTCTGACTCGCTGCTTCTTCTCTTCATTTTTGTCTGAAAACCCTCTTGAATTGACTGCAAATTTACGAAACTCGTTGTCAATTTCAAGATAGGGCTTTTTGGCCAGGGTCAAGAACTGACAGTCCCTTGTTGATAGGCCACAGAAATTTTATTTGCAATATGGGCTCATAACTTCCTTTGCATAGTCTATAGCTACTTCACTTGCATAGTACAAGGCACATATCAACCACAGGGCAGGATACAGCTCAGCATCAGACAAAAAGTGTCAGACTGAATTGTTTACAGCTTACAGCAGTGGTTCACAACCTGTGGGTCATAACCCCTTTGGGGGTCAAACGACCCTTTTACAGGAGTCACCCGATTCATAACATTGGCAAAGTTGCAGTTTTGAAGTAGCAAATAATTTCGTTGTTGGGGGAGTGGTCATCACAACATCACAACATGGAGACCTGAATTAAAGGGTTGCTGCATTAGGAAGGTTTGAGAACTACTGTTCTTTCAGGAAATGTGACAAATCTGAGGTGGAACTAGGATATCCTTCGAAAACATATGGTGTTTGCATCTGGCATATAAATAAGCCAAAAAATCTTAATGTCTTTATCTTTCAAAAGTTGTTTTTTCTACAGTAGTGCTCTGCCCTCTCCTCACTATTCATAGAGGGGTCATTCCAGAACCCCAGTGGATGCTTGAATCCATAGATAGTACCAAGCTCTGTCTGTGCTTTGTTTCTTCATCTATGGACCTACCCATGACAAAGCTTGTTTTATACATTATGCATGGTAAGAGATTAATAAGAACTAACGATAAAATAGAATATATAATTACATAAAATAGACTACTTGAAGACAAGCATTGCAATACTCTAACAGTTGATCTGATAGCCAAGACAGGAGCTAAGTGACTTTTGCCAGGTAGCATATACAAAAGAGACCGTTCTCAACCTGTGGATCGCAACCCATTTGGGGGTCGAACGACCTTTTCATAGGGGTCACCCAATTGATAACAGTAGCAAAATTACAGTTATGAAATAGTAATGAAAATAGTTTTATGTTTGGGGGTCACCACAACCTGAGGAACTGTATGAAAGGGTCATGACCTTAGGGAGGTTGAAAACCACTGCTCTAGCCAAAAGGATGGTTTATATCTTTGATTTCAGCTTGATATTCAGAAAGGGACACGATTTCAAACTTTGGAATTATTTTGTGTCTGGAATTTCCCATTTAATATTTTTGGACAGGAGGTGGCCACAGGATGAAGGGAGTACTGTATCAGAAAAGGAAGGACTTTTGGCTCAAAGTGAAAGCATTAAAGAAAGTTCCTTACACTTTGATGGCAAAAAGTACGCACTAAAACAGAAAAACAAGAGGGCTTTACAAAGTTCATGGATAAATTCCATTATCTTTTCATTTCCTTTTCCATGAATTTCTTTGAAGTTCCTTTATATGTGCTAAATAGAACCAGTGCAGGCTCAAGTAGAAATCATATGTGTTGAGAATGAGGATGGCAATATATGTAGAAATGTGCTTGACACAATGGATATATGTATGGATTTTGATAAGAACTGTTAGAGCCCCAATAAAGATGATAAAAATTTTAAAAATTAAATTAAAAATATTAGTACAATTTGCTCCTAAATCTTATAATTTATGTATGATCAAGTTGAACTTTTTTTACCACCACCCCAATTTAATTTTCTTTGACCCTATGTTATTTTGTTATTATATTAGAATGGAATTTAATATTGCTTTTTGGGTCTGCCCTACAAGCCACTTACTTCTGAAGTCTGTGCGTTGGGGCCAAGGTGGCGGTGGGAAGGAGCAAGCCCCTTTCTCCCTGCAGAGGGCATGAGGGATCCAGCAGCGCAGCACACAGGGCTTCCTTTGGGGCTTTCTGCCCTTTTTTGGTGCTTCACTGGCATCCCTTGAAGCAGGATGGAGCAGGCTGCAGAGTTCCTTCAGGGAGGCTGTTCCCACTCTTGGCCGGCGGTGCTCTAGGTTTGAAACCCCAGGTTATAGTTTCTAGGAATTCAAGGAGACCCAGGAACGCTGGATCAGCCCTCATTTCATTGTCAGTGTTCCAGGACACCGGTCTCCCCGATGAAAAGTCAAAGGGAGACAGAGCAAGACCGCTTACTCCATGTTACCCTCCTGTGGTAATGGCAAGATAGCTTACCCTTCTAGGGGGACTCAACTTTTCACTGATTCCACAGCAGTGGTGGCAATATAATGAGCACTTTTAAAATTAAATGAACCCTAGTGGCACACTGGTTAAAGCTCTTGGCCGCCAGCTCAAAGGTCAGCAATTTGAACCCTCCAGCTGCTGTGCAAGAGAGATTCACAGCCTTCGAAACCCTGTGAGATAATCGCTGCAGATCTGAATGGACTCAACAGCAGTGAGTTTTGATTTCCCACTAAAAAAGAATAATAATTTAATAACAACACCCCAAACTCTGCTGATGTCAGCTATGTATGTAACCTGAGGATTTACCATTTCACCTAGTTAGCCTTTGTCTCTTTGTTCACAGCACGACATAGTGCACTAGAGGGGTAAAAAAGTGAGCTAAATGTGGACCCCGCTTTCAAATGTGGACCCTGCTTTCAAAGGAACATCTGATCCTTTAAATGTTTGCCTTCTTCCAAAGAAGGGACTAGGGAGACAGTGGCGAGAAGGAAGCACCGGGCATGTGAGCACTATTATTCCATGTCCCAGTAAAGTGCCAAGTGGTTAAGAAACTCAAAATCAAACCACCTGTTTGACCTTTTGCTTGCTGGATGACCACTGAATAAACAAATATGTTTTTCTACTAGAGTCCTTATCATTTATTCAGAGCCCAATATTTTATGTCCTTGGTAGTCTAATTTGTCCTCTGGGTGGCACCAACAGTTAAGCACCCATCTACTGACTGAAAAGTTGTCAGTTTGGACCTAGCTGGGAGGTGCCTGGCAGAAAGTTCTGCTGACCCGCTCTGAGAACCCATGATGCAATGTACTCTGCACACAGTGGCCACCAGGAGCCAGAGTGGACTGACTGTAGTAACGTCTTAGTTTTGTAATACTATGCTAAAGAAAAACACAGATTTCCCAGAAAGCTTCCTTTCCTATTAGATTATCACAAATTATAAAATTTGATTCTACATAAAGCTAAAACTTTAAAGTCTTATTTACAAGCTGATGGTTGAAAACTGGGCAAAAATTTTAGAATAAAAATGGACATTAAAATTACTTCAAGAATAAAGTGTCTACTCCCACCACCAGAGGGCAGTGATGCCCCCCCCAAAAAAAAGAAATTACGAATTAAGTGTCATTGTTGACCGTGTATTCTGAGTCAAATAAATTCAGAACAAATATTTCTTTTTAGGGAGAATATGGGGAGAAACTTGTTTTGTGTGTGTGATGATGCTTTAAGAGAAAAATTGGTCCTTCAGACTTGGAAAACCTTCTCCATCAGCTGTGTTCAGGGGCTTAGCACCTTGAGTCCCTTTCATAGACGGTCCTATCTGTGAATGTTAAAAGCAGCCAAATTCTTGCCACCAGAGACTAAATACAAAAGATCTTTGTAAATCAATAAATCATTTTATCGGGGGCTCTTCCCACTCTTATAACAATCCATTTATCAACTGTTTCAAACACATTTGTATATATGTTCCCATCATCGTTTTCAAAACATTTTCTTTATGCTTGAGCCTTTGGTATCAGCTCTACTTTTTTCCCCTCCTTCCCCCACCCACCCACCCTTGGGAACTCCTGATAAATTATTATTATTTTTTCATGTCTTACACCATCCCCTGTCTCCCTCCACCATGTTTCTGTTGTTTGTCCCCCGGGTGTGGTGTTATATGTCGACCATTATAGTCAGTTTCTCATTTCAACCCCTTCTCCTCCCACAGTCCTCCCACCCGCATGGTATTGCTACTCCTCTTACTTTTTCTGAGAGGTTTATCTATCCTGGAGTCCATATGTCCAGAGTTCCTGTCTATACAGGCTCCGGTCTAGCTGGGTTTGTCAGGTAGGACTGGAGTCATGATAGTCACGCAGTAGGAAGCATTAAAGAGCTAGAGGAATGTGGTGTTTTGTCAGTGCTCTCCTGCACCCTAGATGACACGTTCTTTCCCTGTGAGTCTTTAGCAAACACCAAATCTTAAGATGAACTGCTTCCAGATTCACTTTGCACTTGGCACTCTTTGTCCTTTTCTGTACATGCTTTAATTCATTAGAAGCTTGGTACTTTGTTGGGCTAGTGATGACCAATTAGCCCCGTGAGGCCAAGTGGAGAGAATTCCGGTGAGAGGCACTGTCTGAATGGATGTGGAAGTGGCATGTAGGAAAGAGTGATGGGATTTGGATCTATGTCATTATTTTTTTTTTGGGGGGGGGGCATCACTGCTCTCAGTGGTGAGAGTAGGAGGCCCAGCCCCACTGCTGGAATTGAACCTCCTTCCCAGTGGGCCGCAGTCCCGCGCACAACCACTACGACACCGGGGCTCAGCCCTTATGTCATTATTATATGTGAACAGTTTTCTATGTATGGCCCACCATCCACACTCTTTGGGGTCACCTTTCTAAAATAGAGCTCTGACAAAAAAATTTGCCCAATTAAAATCTTCATTTAAATAAATTAATAAAAGTACTATGATTTCTATGATAGAAATCTACAGCTACTAAGTTCAAGAAAACTGAGTTTAGAAGTATTCTTAAAAATTGATAAAATGTTCTTTTTCCTTGGAAACAACTGGTTAATGTAAATTCAGAAATCAACTTGTTAAGTTTGGAGACTAAATCCGTTTGTCATTTTGGGCAAAGGTGGGGTCATTTTATCAGACCTTTGCTTTCTTGGCAAAACTTTGCTTTGTTGCTTTGTGCTCCTGAATTTTAAACACACATTTGTATATCATAAAATTTTATGTATTGCATTTATTTGCCAAGTTGTGCAAAAAGCAAGTTTTATATAGACACGTAAACAAAGATTACATTATCATGGTTATTTTATACCTATAGTTTGTTTTTCCACATTAGTGTCAGTATATTGTTTTGTGACATATTCTGAGAATTATAAAGCTTTCAAACTATGCATTTTGAAGTAAATTAATTGGCAGACTATAGATTGCCTACAAAAATTAGACAAGTATCTTAAAATTAATGTCTTTAAGTATGTAAGACATTTTGCTATTTAAACAAGCTTGTTGCTTATTCATCTGTAAATTATGTTTTATATTGTTAAAGGTTTTCATTTTAATCAGATTGTCATTCTTGAAAGTAATTTTAGAGTTAATGATGAACTTGGTTGATGGAAAGCTTTTATGATTTGCCAAGGGCTGATGTAATCAGAAGCAATTAAACAAAATATAATTTGGCATGGTTTGTTACACATACACACCCATATAGGATCACAGTTATTTAAAACTCTCTACTAATTATTTTTTATTAAAATCAACACTATTTAAATTAAATAGGACAACCTAAATTGGCTAGATACTTTGATGTTTTTAAGAAACTTGCTGTAGTTTTCAGTGTTTTTTTATTTGTAAAATAATAAGAACACTTGATGAGGAGCCCTGGTAGGGCAGTGGGTTAAGCAAGTGGTTAATTGCATGGGCAGCAGTTTGAAACCACCAGTAGATCCGAGGGAGAAAGAAAGGTGAGATTTTCTACACGGGCAGTGAGTTTGATTTCTTCAGTTTGAGAAAACGTGAAGCCAAATCAAAGCTGCTTATAGACATGATGAACGATTTGGAAAAATAAGAGAAAGGAAAGAATGCCCCTAAATGTTTTGAGCAGATATTATTGCCTGGTCTGTGTATCTCCCCTACATCGTAACTAGATCTAGGGAGAATTAAACTCTGGGCGGTTTATTTTGGTGTCAGTTTTCTTTATTATTTCAAAAGTTTGAGACTCGGGCTGAGCCCCGGTGGCGTAGTGGTTGTGCGCGGGACTGGGATGGAGGTTCAATTCCGACTCCGAGGAGCAAAGGCTGGGCCTCCTACTCCCACCACCTGAGGGCAGTGATGCCTAAAAAAAAAGTTTGAGACTCATCACTTTAGTGTGAACTTACAAAATCAACACTAGTGTTTTAGTATTTTGGTTCTTTGGGTTGTTTTTTTTTAGTATTTCTTATTTAGGTAATAATGCCAGGTGTTATGGCAATCATGCCATTTATTTATATGGTTATAGTTTATTTACATATTTACAAGTTTATTTTCTTTAAATGAGATAGTGTTCACTGACATTGCATAGACATTATCAAAAAATGTTGTAACAACCAGAAAGTTCATTAGAAAATATAGCTGAAAAGTGATAGATCTTTTTTCTTTTTTTTCTTCTAGAACTGATAGATATTACAATTTTCTTTTCCTTGATCTGTCCTAACATCCTTTTAAAATGTAAATGTATATTTAAATGAATAAAAGTATGCATTTCTTATGTGTGGTAAAATAAAGATTTGCATATTAAAACCATCACTTGAGTCATAAATATTTCTATAATATTCTTTTCTGGTTGTAGAATATGAGAAATATATTAACTTAAAAGAGATTAAATGTACATTAAAAATGTACCCAAAAGTGCAGTGGTGTATTCCAGTGCATATATCCCAAAGCACAATTATGATTTCTGTGCTGTAGTTCTGTTACCTGACATCACTAGGAGGCTAGAGAGAAGTACTGCATGTTTGACAATGTGAGGCAGTTTCTTTTTTTTACAACCATCGTCACATTTCATCTTTAATTTTTGAAAATTTATTTTTAATTGAGTTAATACATATAGCCTACCATTCCATAGTTCAATCACATCAAGCAGTATTGTACAATTGCTACCTCGATCAGTTTCCAAACACTCTCTTCCTTCCTGGATTCCTTGACATTGTCTCCCATTTAC